>JAANSN010001005.1:0-40372 GCA_036850665.1 Dicranocentrus wangi | reverse complement strand
TGTCAAGTCCGCAATTAAAAATTCAGTTTTCATCATTCCATCACAATTCGCGATCGCCAAGTTAAGTTATGCGTTCTCACGAAATCTGTCCAATTCCAGCAGGTTTGCAAATTTCATTAGCGTTAGAACAAAGAACGCACGTCGAGCAAGAGAGCTGTCTATCCAGTTTGTATGTGGTTTGGATTTTTTTTGTTTTCGGCGATAAGATAAAGTGGAGCAATATCCATTACGGTGTATACACGAGGTGGAATGATGTGGTGGAAGCGATAATCCAACCCAACTAACTTTTTTCGCTCTAGTTTAATGGCAAAGGGCATGCATGACAAGGTACATTTAAGACATTTCGCAGCAGAATGCAGGCTCCAACTCCAAGTGCGAGAATCCGGTGGCCGTCTCCTCAGCAGCGGCGCCATGGCTTAGTTGGTTAAAGCGCCTGTCTAGTAAACAGGAGATCCCGAGTTCGAATCTCGGTGGTGCCTCAGCTTTTTGGTGACTATCAGTAATGTGCAATTAGCTAACTGCACTAAAAAGGTCGAATGCAGTAATGGTTTGATCATGATATGTATTTTGGTACGAAGAACGTCCCCGCTGTGGTTTTAAGGTAGTACTTTCTGAAAATTAAAATTTTTGCGGGAGGATGAGACAGAGGTTTTTCTCTAGATTTGGTCTAATATAGAAATTGAACATTAACTCATATACCTAAATTACCTGTCAACATCAACTGAACAGTTTGTACATTGATTCCCTTATTGTTATGAAATATTGCCATTTGAGCGAGTAATCATCATACAACTCGAAAAATAACTTTATCACTACAAAGCAGAGAAATATCAAGTCTCGTTGTCAGTCAGTGACTCATGCAACGAAAGCTCCAGGAAATGGGAAATAACTTGTAAGGCTTCTGAGAAACTCAAATAACTCAACTATAGCTCAGCTTTTGCAAAAATAGCCCAAATCAAATTTCGGTTACTCATCTTCCCTTAATTCTCATTCACTTGTACGTTATATATAGGTGTGGTACTCATATAATATGGTACATGGAATTGGAAATTGTGTGGTCACCTGCTGATATGGATATCTGTTTTGGGGCACTGCACTGCTATTCGATTATTGAACCTAACAGCAAACTATTTTCTCAGATGAAATGAAACTCGCAGCCTCTCTTCCAATTCCAACCTACAAGACAACCTGACTGAACTCACTTTTCCCAGAAGAACACCATCTCCTGGTCATAACTAAGGTCAAACGTTGAAACCTTAGGAAATCATAATTTCCATCCTATTTCTGAGGACATCATCGCTCAGATCAGAAAGGAGTAGGTCTCATATTACGTTTCAATTCTCTGTCAGAGATACTGTTGATTTCTTTCTCTATTCTCCCCGTTATGGCCATCTTCTCAATCTATTTGGGAAATGGGAATGGATGAAGATAGCCTGGAGTACTCTGCAAGACAATGTTTTTCCCAGTGGATTCCCTTTTTTTCCTCATTTTCACAATCACAATTGGCATAACACTACGTATAATGCACATACACCCCTCCTGGTAAACGTATACCACTCCAAATGAAATGAAGGAAAGAAAACGTTAGCATCACAATGAAAGTTGGGAAAACACGAGAGGAAAGGGTAGTTTAATGGTGTCCCTCATCTACTCGCGAAAATTCTATTCATATCATCATTCTCATCATCATGACCATTTCTTCAGCACGTTGCATTCCCATACAATTTCTCCCATCGGGAGTCTGGGTCATTCTACCCTTTTTACTGAATTACCTCTTTTCCCCGACTAAAATCTGCAAAAAGTTCTCATCACGGGGAAAAGGGAAATGGATCCAGCATGCATCGTAAAAATACTACAGTATTCTTTGGTTCAGGTTTCCTTTCAATGGATTCATTACTTTTTTTTACACAAAACTTATAGAATAGAGACATTTAGGATGCAAAAGAAAAAAAATTCTTGGATCTCTATACCAATCCCATGATTACATTAAAAAGCCACTGCCAAAAAAAAAATATTTCTATCTCAGCGAGCATATAACTTCTTATTCTATGTTCTATCTATTTGACCCAGCGGAAAGGCGAAGTGTTCTTCTGGAAGTGATGCATTTTATTATGCAGGAGTATTATTACCCCAAAGAATTTCATGTGGTATGGGTTTTTCATGTGTGGTATTGAAGTTTGCGCTTGAAATGGTGATTCTTATCGTAACTTCACTCGCAACTCCCCCAAAAAAAGCTAGCGAAAAAAAGCCTTTACATTTCATTTAAATAGTTTTTCCACCTTTCCTTTATCCCTTTGAACAGGGGTGTTGCTGTCGGAGGTGCCTACATGCATCATGTGGTTCGTAAGATGAGCCCTTTTTCCCTCCTACGCGCCTTGTCAAGGTCGGGACGACAACGGGAGAGAGGGATCGAGGTAGATGTCAAGTGGAAGATTTACATGAATGACTTACGAGAATGCACTTAACTGCTTAATGTACGTTGAAGGGGAAGAGAAATCACCGATAAATTACGTGACTCAAGTATAAATGACAGAATTCCTTGAACTACCACCACCACCACCACTACCTCGATCATCGGTCCCAGTTGCCCCAGTATTTTCATACAATTAAACCACGTTTGTTTCAAAAACGAGATTGTTTGCGTGTCTGTCAAAGGGTTAAAAATTGTTCAAAGTTTGATTTTGATTTAATTGCTTTCCCATGTTTGAACTTGTGAGTATTTAATCATCCCATTCCTGTTGTGAAAACGTGGGTAGACAAAAGCCTCTCCAAGTTTTGTAGGAATTGGATAGCTACATATATATGTATATGGAATTAGGAATATTTTATTGAGAGAACTTAAAAGCCCAGCTAGTTTTTTTCCAACACGGACGAGAATCGAGAAACAGATGTTGGGAAAAGTCTGTCTGTTAAAAATTTCATCACTTTGAAATGCTTCCTTTTCCAAGGGAGCTTATCTCTCCACTTTCCACGAGGACAAAGTCCCCATTTTCGGTTGATATCGTCGTATCCAGTTTGATTTCTCTCTTTTTTCCCTGAGAATATATCTCCATTTTCTCTAGTTCGTTCGTAGGTAGGTACACACAGCCGGTTACACAGTTTCATTCAGGCGTTGCGGCATATTGCTGCGTGCGTCGAGAATTAAGGCTCAAGAGGGCCATAAAGACTGTTCCGAGAAAGTAAATGGGTTCTTTAGACACAAACTGAAACTTTTGCCATTTCAGCTTAAACTTCATATTATTTTCATGAGGGGCTGTTGTGCAAAAGCCTATATATATCCGACCGAACAGTGAGCACTTTTGTCGAGTTTCTTGGAGCATTGTGTGTGTCTCTCCTCATGTCACTGGATGTATCTTTGACTTTCGTCCTCCCAGCAGTCCCAACCTCCTACTTTTGCCAGAATAAAAAAAGTAAAGTAAGATTTCAAGGACATTTTGAACCAGCCCTTTTTCACATTATATATGAAATTTTCGTCTCCCAAGACGAGCCCCTGACAATACTAACTACACTTCCCCATGACCTACTACTATGCATTTTCCCTGGAAATAATATTAGTTAAAGTTGTACTATTATTATTCCTTACTGACATAATAACTCAACTTTCATTTCTGCACTGAATTCACTCCGAGCAATATCCCGTCCTCTCCAGTTTCCTGTTCCAGTTTGAAAAGTGCTCACAATGCCCCTCTCTTCCCCTGGATGGAATACGAATCGCTGTGTGTGTAGCATTCACTTGTTCCGGGAGGAGACTGCTGGAGTCCGGGCTCAACTTCATTTCCACATTCCATCCTTTTTAGTACATGTATTCCGGGGGTATATATTGCGTATGTGTATTATCACCGTTATTATAATGGGCAAAAAGTGAGCATGTCACGTAAATGTGCCATTAGGATATGATACACTGGAGATTTGACTTTTTGTACCAAGAAATACATTATGGGAAAGTATTGTGTGTAGTGTTTTTTTTACTGGTGCCATCCACCTCATTCAAACATCTTGCTTGTGAAGTGGAAGTCGTAAAAAAAATTCTTGAAACCAAACTGGAGCACGTCTCTATTTCGAAGATTTCAACTTATTTTATAGCCATAATATGACACAAGGTATGTCATACAAATCGAGCTGGAGAAATGCGTTTGGGCAAAAAAAAGGCGGCATGTATTCCTCCAGCAAAATTTGAAATGACTTTGTAGGCCGGAGGTAGGTATAGTCTCTGGTGAGAAATGAAATCATAAGGAGTTCCACTTCCACACGACATGGGCCCAATGTCGGGTGTACCTTACAAGCTTTTTTTTGTAGTTCAGTGTCCCTCAAAAAGACGACTCTCTCCTCCGCTCCTCTTTTGGAGTTGTGTGGCAAGTTTCGTGTTTCAAGGACTTGGACGCAAATACAACACCAGCATGGTTAATAATACAAAAAAAAGTCGGAGAAAAAAATCTGGACATGTCTCTCGATTTTTTTGGGGGCGATATTTGGTGATTTTTTTTTCTAGTCGTTTTTCTTGTCCCTTGTCTACTGTTACACGTATAAAACATACCACACAATTCTCGTCGCGGAATGGGGGGAATTTTCACACGGGCTATGGTGACTCTTGAGCCCTATTGTAGAGTAAAATGGGACTGGTTTACGACTTCCTTGGTTGACATTTAGTACCTGGGGTCACGATTTAGACAATCTTTTGCCTTGTGTGCGAAAAATAATATAGGACGACAGACGTGTGGGTAATGAGGTGACGACTACTCAAATAAAACTATATCTTACACGATTGCCTTATAGTAAATGGCACAAATCACTTTAATAGATAATTAGCCAAATTCTTGTGATTGTATTAAGTACTAAAATATTTTTTTTCTTTCATTTTTCAGAGAATATTACGGCTTCAGGAGTCTCGGCAGGTGGAAGAGAAAGCAGCGAAAATTAAGGAGTGGGTTTCGAACAAGCTACGAGACGTAAGTGGAACATGGTTTGCGATATCTAATCTGATTGCATTATTATTGTATTCGTTTTATTGAGAATCGATTTCAAAATCATTAGCATTCCATTGTAAATCGGATAGTCAACCCATACTTTTTTTTAAGTCTGTCGAGAATCGAGTCTTGTCGAATCAGTCGAAATTTCGTTTTTTCCTCGTGGGAATATCAAATATGCATGGCATGAAGTGAAAGTAATGAAATGAAAGCTGATTTAACTCAAGCGAAATTAATTCAATGCCATTCCTTTTGATATCAAATATCCCAGTTGGAGGAGCAGAACGAGCATTTACGGGAGCAGAATCAGAAATGTGAGACCCAGCTGGAGCTTACTCCGATCCCGACTCACCCAACTATCACAGCTTAACAGTCTCCAATCATCTAAGGCCAAAGACCGGCATTCGACTGAGGTAAAGTAAAATTGCATGAAAATCCCCACCATTTTTACCCCTACTTTCACAATTTCATACTGTGATTTTATTAGAAAAAGCTCTGAAAGCGAACTTTAAGAGGGGATGTGTCAGGCTCAATTCGAGAATATCTCAATATCCTTTCTAGCACTCAAATTATGTAAATTCCGAGTAGCTGCTTGGACTACCTATAATAACGGTAAACGGCGGCGGGTGTGTAGCCCGTCGTCGTGAGGCTACCAAACCACACACAACATTACCTGGCGGAGGAGGTTGGTATGAGGCTTTCCGCTTTCTAATCAAAGTTTTAGTTGGGAAAGCCACTCCATATTTTTCCATTTATGAAGTGGAAGAACATTAGGGAACGTTGATTATTAAGAAGCACTGGTTCTTCTGGTGGTGGTAGTAGTAGGGTCGGTGCTTAATTTTACACTCTTTGTTTCAACTAAATTACCATCTTTAATTACACTCAAGGGACCTTTAAATTACTGGCGTAGACAAGGGAGAATTTCTAATAGCTCTGTAAATTATTTTACCGCATGCCACAATATTAACTCGTAAAAAACAACACGCGGCGTAACCTCCTTTCCGGGATGCAGCTCACGTTCCCCAGCAAATTTGAAAATTTCCATGATATTGTTTACGGAAGATGAGTAAAAGAGTAAACATGTTGTGCGCTTTGTCTGTGTGTGCATTGCAGGACTCTTCTCGGGGTAGTTACGAAGGGGATAGGCCACCAAGTGATGAAAGTCCACCGCCGGACTCAGGTGAACGAGATGGTCAAACTGGGTCTACGACAACGCCAGCCACAAGACCCATGTCCGCTACCGCTGCCTGTCTCGCAGCCATTCGCAGACGTTCCGGTGCCTTTGATACGCCTGAAGAGAGAAAACAACGAAGACGAAGCAATATGTCCAGTGGATCAACTTCAGGTAGGTGTACCTCACTCACGGGAATAGCAATTGAAGAGAATTTTATATGGGCACTCCGACAATATCATTACTCACTCTGGGATTCTAATATTGTCAAAAATTAATACAGGAACGACAAACTCTTTACGGGATCCGGAGCGAAGATCGAGAGATTCCAGGGGATCTCGTGTAGACTCTGGCTCTGTCGATATGGACACACCGCAAAGCCTAAGCCCTCGGAGTCCATTGGATTCGTTGGAAATTCACGACACGTCAATTCCAGCTGGTGCCTCTGGAACCGTGCTCGTTCCAAATGGCCCAGGTCCGATTCCCATTGCCCCGCCGCCGACTACTCAGTCTTCATCCCAAGGAAACTCATCGTCGCATGTATTGGCCCCATCGTCAAGTCGCAATCCCACGACATCCAGTTGCAGCAGTAGTACAAGCACAGCAAGTTTATATAGTAGTAGTGGTGGTGGCGGCGTTGGCCATCCTAGTTCAAGCGCAAATTTAAACAATAATAACAACAACAATAACCATGTGATCATCAATAGTCCCGCAGCACACCCAGTACCTCCACCTGTTCCCGTTTTGGTTCCACAGACAATTACAATAAGCCAATCTGCTTCGCCTGCTACGCCAGCTAGTGATGTGGTCATGATTGGAGGCTCTGACTCAACCCAGTCCCTCCAAAGTGATAGAAGAGTGCCAATTGTTCCGCCGAGGAGATGCCGTACTAGATCGCCCACTCCAAATACTAGCCATGGTAAGTGGGGCATTATTATCTGACTTGGATTACGTTTCTCATTTTATTTTATGCTGTAAGTTACGGTGAACATTGGGAATACCTACCATCACGCGGACCACCATACCACGACGCAGATGGGAAATTGCGCTTAGCTCTCTCTCTCCAGCTCGCTCTAAACTCCAAAACCACGGTTCCGAAAGAAATTCCTGCAAGGACATTCCTTACTTACTACAACAGCCTTGTATCGGCAGTGGCTTGGCAAAGATTTACATATCAAGTGAACATAAACCTTTAGGCTCATTTTCCGTCTTTCAACTTTTGTTACACAAGGTAGCCTTCACACACACACATGAACCATGAACGCCTGCCTATATATGCCCATGCATCTCCGTAATAAGTTAATACTTTTCAAATCTCCTAAACTTTTGAGAGTTTCTTGTCCATGTTATCTTTTGGCTGCTGCCCCTACCCTCCCTTTTCATACGCAAATCACCCAAAAGACCCATCCACTTGTGTACGGAAATGAGGAGCTTTTAGTACCTCAAGCTGTACAAAAAAAGTTTTACAAGGAATACATGAAAGTGCAGTAGCAGCCTCCAAAAGAGGACAAAGTAGTGAGTTGACTGATATGTACATCCATGTCGGCTGGACTAGATAGCATTTCTATTTGCAAGTTTTTTGCATCGATTATCCTGTTTTACTAAAAAAAAACCTTTCTGCAAAAATGGTGCATGAGTTGAAAAAGCATTTCAGTTTTTCCTAAATCCTAGTGCATTATCGCATTCTTGGGCCTTGAGATTCACTACTACTTTACAAGATTTTTTTCCTTCTACTCGTTTTGGTGCAGGAAGGCATGTGCTTCTGTTATCTGCAAAACTTTAATCATAATCAGATCGACAAAACCATTACCATTAATACACTTTATCTGGTGCACACGACTGCATTTTATGAAAAACGGAGATTACCTCTGCGGCATATTTTCCATCCTGTACGTGTGTATCCTAAAAACTACCGCATCCCATTTAATTACATTTTATCTTTATGCATATTAAAGCGTTTATGGCAACTGCTCCAGCTTGTACCTCGTCATGTACCTCTTCGTGCAAACACGGGCTGACACATTTATAACTAGAAGGATTTGTCATATATCCTAGGTCCAAAAATGCATTTTTGTTTTCATCCAAATTTCATTTCCATTCAAATATTTTGTTTTCTCCCGAACTACTACTACGTATGTGGAAGCGAAGGCTGAGGTGAGACGTTTAATATTTACGAGGGGTATATATGAGGACCAGCGCAATAAACAATTTTTTTATGGTCATGTTGATCTAGTTAGCAAAATGCGACTTAGGTAATCCCTGTGCCATCATAATCAGTCACCTCTTATGAGATTTCACGGACCGTGCGTTCATTCCTGCTACCACTGTCATACAGTCAAACAAACTGAGTCATCTTGATCCTACATTAATGCACGAGGAGTAAAAAAAACGCCTACAATAGATCGTAAAAAGTTTTGGGCATTTTATTAAAAGAGGTTATTAACATTTTAACCATGCCCCAACCGCAGGACGCCGACACTGCACCACTTTCAGATTGGCAACACCGTGTTCATCTTGTTTTGTGTAAAGTAATTATAAGAAAGGATAATTTGAAAAGTACTTTTGTGGCTACTTATTTATTGTGAATCCCTATAAAAATTGTCAAGCTGGGTGCTTCAATATCTCAAAGTTGTACGCGTTCGGGGAGGTGGTGTGACAGTATGTCAAGTCACTCTTCAGATTCGGAACAATGGTATTCCGCAGGTAGACTATAAAACTTGTTTACTTCCTGTAAGTCTTTCCTCTTGATGTACTAATGTGCAATTTCGTACGATTGTGATTAAGACTCATAAGAGTATATCCAGTTGTAATTGCATTCCGATCTGATGGTCGTGCCCCTCAAGCACTCGAAACCACGGATCACTAAAATGGAGTGCTGCTGGAGTGCACTAGTAATTAAGCAAATCACTCCAATTAGGGGGGTTTATACAGTTGTAAATTATCCAAATTGCATGTGTCACTCTTTGATCTTCGCTAATGATGTAGTGTTATTTGGTGCACAGTTGTGATGTAAGTGAAAAACTTTGTGTATGCGATCCGATCCACATGCTATTTGTCCTCGAAATGTTATTATTATTATCTTCCCTTTTATTGTTTGCCATTCCAACTGTCTTTTATCTCAAAGTTGGCATTTAAACTGTAGACTTTTAAAGGGGAGCAGAAACAAGGAGGTAAACCTAGACGGATCAATGTCACGCATGACCTCATTTTCACAATTATTAAAAAAAAACAAAAAGGTTTATACTTTCAAATCCCCCAAATGTGGCTTGCTTGGCCCACCCCATCGTTTCCCATCGCCAGATTTCTTTGAATCCGATTAAGCACACTGGATCCCCATATGGTTGTCAGTCTTTTCGAAGAACAGGCCCTGGCATTTATGCATGATACATGAGTATCCGGGGAAAAATCCTTGTTATGTGAACTATATTTTACCGCAGTGAACAAGTGTGTATCGACTCACTCTGTTCATCCTAACTCTCCCTTTTCATTCGATCCTATACAGATAGATAAGCTCACACTTTTGTCTAGCATATATTTCCCCTCCAAAAGTGACTCCGGTAGTAAGGAGTATAATATGAGAGAGAGAGAGAGAGAGAGAGGAAATGGTCGTAATATTTAGAATCACGTTCCATATTTATGTAATGTTTTTCCACTGCATACTTCCATTTCTTTGATTCAACATGTAAACATGACAGGGAAACATCATGGCATTATCATATCATCTCATCCTGTTTCGACAGTATATCCTTGTTCCCCTGGAACATGTAGGTAGTCGCATTATGAAAAAAAGTATATTTTCTTCCTTTCTCTCTCTCTCTCGTCAGTAGTAATCATAGAATGCCCTAAAGAGTGAACTTGGAATGGACTTTTTATATGAGCATCAGCTCGGGAAAATGGGCGTATAATAATATGAAAGCACACCAAGGAGGAAAAACATCAAAAACATCTTCGAAGAAAATAAACCGACGTAAAAGAGGAAAAAAGTTTAACACAGTCCCAAAGGGTTACACGGAGAAAATCGGTTTCTTTGCTGTGGTTCCTATATGTTTCTCTAGTTTAGTCTGTCACCAGTTTCGGAAGGGGAGAGAAAAGATACTGATCTATATTGAAAATGGCAAAGTTTACTCCGACCGGAATCACTTCTTCGTGCTCTGCATCATCATCATCAGCATCATGCTCATATTTAATGGTAACCATGCATTGCATACTACTGGGTGTGTATCGCATCGTGAGATTTGCAAAGTTTGGGAGAGGAAAAAACTTGGAACATCGCAGATTGTATAGCCATATACCTACCTTCCCTCCTGTGCTTTGTATCTATTCTCCAGTATCCTTTTGGCGGAGGTGACGACGCCGTGATATCTCTGAGATTTACTTGGTTGTCAGCTCAAAAGGGACTACGTCTTCCCTATTGTGGGCATCCAGTTCAGAGGTAATCTTTGGTAGCCTCAGTGTAATCTCCACCAGTCACTCATCACTTTGCAGTCATTGAGGTGGTCTCAGGTGCAGAGGTGTTGTTCAGGTGAAAATAATACGTAGATCTTAAAGTCATTCCTGGTTTCTCCTCCCTACACCACATCATCACATTCTTCTTGGTTGTGTGGTTCTTGGGTTAGCAGGTACTAATCGAGAAAAGTGGTTGGTGGAAAAGGGCAGTTTAAGATTATTTCTAAAATATTCTCGTGATAGATGATAACTTTCGCGTGAATACGCAAAAAAGTTAGATAAAAATTGTACATTGCTGAAGGTGATGATAACACGGCGGGGCTGAGGTGAGTCACCTTTTGTTTTATTCGTGAAATGTTTCCTACACTTTTTTTTGTTTTCTCGAGGAGGATGGCTAAGGGGGAAAGTAATAGTTTTGAGAGAAATCGTTTTCTCCACCAGGAAGAGAAATATCCACACTCGGAGTGTTTTTAGTGGTCTGCTTATATAAAAAAACGGGAGATATCTCTCGCTCTCTCTCTCGTGATATATACAACGTGTTAAGTCTCGTAAGTAAGTTTTTTCGCGTCTCTCTCTCTCTCTCTTGTTTGGAGAGTTTTTCGCTGAAATGGACTTTTTTATGGTTTGCAATAAATTATTTGTTTTGTACCGTCTATTCTTCAGGCTGACAACCGCAACTGGGAGGAAATCGTGGCTTTTTGTGAAAATGTAACGAATTCTGTCTTCTCACTTGCACACTGGGCAATGAGCCGTGTGTTATAGTATTATTAACTGGCAACTAAGCAGGAACCTTATGGAGCAGTCAAGTGTCCAATAGTGTTGTTTAGACTTCATTGTTTTCTTCCTGCCGTAGCGCGTTGGAAAGGTGTTGTTTTAAATGACAGGGTAGTCAAGCAAGGCTGAAAACATATTGGGTGCTTTAGCAATATTACTTATTCAAACAAAGCGTGTGGATAGGTTGTCATTCCTAAGTGTAATTATTCATGAGTGAGCCGCAGCAGCAGCGTTTTGAGTTGGGAACGGAATGATCTTTGAAATGAGTTGGTCTTCAACTTTCTCAATTTTCTCGTTTTTTCAAATTTAAAGGAACTACTCCAGGGACATGCAGCCCACCGACTGAAGAAGAAGACGCTTCAGTTCTTCGAGCACGACTTGACGCAGAGTGTCAACAATTGGCAAGGGACTTACAAGCCGCTGTTCGAGAACTTGTCAGACCAGAACTGAACTTGGGAGGGGTGAGTAATCATACTAATAGCAACGGGACGGCGCCACCAACCAGCAACGGGATTGGGAATAGCTCAGCAGCTGGGGCTGCTCGTGGTCGGGCAATGGATGAAATTCATGACTATTCTGAGATTTATACGCCTAGTGGGGAGAGCAAAGATGGGCTTCCGTTCGAACTTTCCCAGCCTCCACCACCTCCAATGCACAGGTAAAATGCTCGTTGAGTAGAGCTCTGTTGTGATTAGCAAAAGTAGTAATTGTGCTTTATTTTCCGCGTTCTGCTGTTGTGCATTTTTAGGAATGTTATAGCTCTGTATTTGTCTTAATCAAGCTTTTATCTACTACACGCCCTTCTCCGCTTTGCTTTGAACTGCCAAAGTTTTCTTGTTTATTTTGATTAAACTTTTACAACATCATCATCCTACCATGCTTACACCGATGAAATTAAACAAACATGATGACAAATCATTGGATTTACTAAAGTAGAAATTCAAAAAAAATATATCTAAATCAAAATTGTTTCTGGATTAACGACTTTATGGAATTGTTGTTAACTACCCTTTTCACCACAAAACCAATATTAGTTTTGGAATATATACACTGCCCTAAGAAATATCTATATCCAGAGAGATTGTTTGCTTGGTTCAAGTTTCATCATCTCAACAAACTTTCCTTCTTTTTTTGTAACTTGAGCCAGGGAGCGGGCAGAGCGGAAAAGTTTTTCAAATGTCATACACGAAAAGAGCCAAGGTCAGATAAGGAAAACTTGAGATTGAAGTTTGTCTCTTCACACGAGGAGTATATACACATGCATTGTCTGAATATTTTAGTTGGGAACACAACAATGCACTTTTCACCACACGATTCATGGAAATCACCTTTTTCTGGGGGTATCCGTTCGTTCGACATATTAAAACTCTCGAAAATCTCTGAGATGAGTGCACTTATTGAAAAATTCTTCTTTTATGTTTGAAGCTTTCCCCACAAATAGCAAAATTTTGTGAGTTGAAGGACACACTCTACGCAATCTACACGTTGGCTCGGGTTCGTTCGTATCAATATCAACTCGAAAAAAGTATCATGGTAAACCAGCTTTAAGGATCATCTTTTGTTGACGTTACGACAAGGATCCCTTATAGGATTACACTTTGTCAACTTAGTTTTTCAATCTCCGGTCTGTTCTCGGGTATAATGTCTGCGCAAGTAGGTGGGTGATGTGTTATCGAAAACTTTTTCATTGTGTGCAATATTCCTCAAAATTCTTGTGGCTGGTGTGAGCCTTCTCATAAGTCCACTCGAAAATCTGACGCCTCAAAGTTATTCATGTAATAATAACAGGAGAACACGCCAAAGTCATAAAAGTTAACAAAAAGGTTCAGAAATGTGGGAGATGTGGTGGTGAGTTGGTGAGTGAAACATTTTCAGAGGGAAGCCCCCACGTTTTCAGATTCCTCAAACAACTTTTTCTCAATTCCGTGGGAATCTTCTAACAGATACGAGCATGACAATCATTGGGAGTTTTTTTGCGATGTATTTTTGAAAAAAAAAGTTTAGACCAAAAGTATGTTCGAACAAGGAAAAGACGGAGGGAGAAATCTTCCAAAATGCCATAAGTCAGCGAGCCCAGTAGTGCGTATTCGTTACTGTGCTGTCTCAATGAATGTTGTGAATTGTCACCACTCCATCGCATGATGCTCGAACGAACGAAATGTGGCAAAACACAATCTTTCCCCGGCTGCATGGGAATCTTTTCTAATACAATTTCACGGTTGTTTCATTTTCCAACCATTGTGAACTTGTTAAGTTGACATCTTAATGTCTCCATTTTATTATGATCAACGATGATGAAAGACAATAAAACATTGCATTTCTGCTCTCCTCCACACAGCTCAATTGCCTCTATTCACTTTTAGGGACGTGAAAGCCCAAAAACTGTGGTAGTTGGTGGGTCGTGTGGAATAAAAAGTATATACTGTTATACAATCAATGAGGACGCAGTAAATGGCAATCATGTCGTTTTCATCCTGTGCCTTCATAAAACTAAACTACTGCTGCTGACTTTTTTTCCTCTCTGGAAATTTGAGTTGAAAAGCGAGTGAGTTCCCAGGGAAGATAGCAGGCAGGCAGGAGGATGGGAACGGGGCTTCCCTGAAAATTGAAAAGAGCTTGGATGGAACTGGGGAAAAGGCTCAAATGGATAATGAAAGGAGGCATTACACTTTCAGGGAAAATGCTGGTGGAATTGAGGACTCCGTAAAAAAAGAGAAATGGACAGCTAGACGTGTAAACGAGTTTGTAACGTAGATTAAACCATCGCATTAGGTAAGTAGGTAGCATTATCAAACACAAGGGTTTTTTCTCTCAACCGAGTTTGAGTTTGTTATATTTCTTCCGTGTGGAAATGAAGTCATCGTCGAAGATAATGACGGTCATTATAACGTCTATTACAATGTGGAAATGGGAGTCGTTTTCGCTCTCTCAAGTTACACACAATGAGAATATTTCCTTCTTCACAAGGTCCCTATTGTTTCCAGTATCCTGAGTTTCATTTCCCTCTCGCTTCCCATTTTCATCCGGTCGCTCACCTCATTGTCAGCCAGGAAAATGTTGATGTTTTATGAATCGGGGAGAGAAAAAGATGAAAGATATTATTATGATGACTGGTATTATGGGGGGACGTGCCAGGGACTAGCGCTGACGGGAAAAAAATGAAACAAAAAATTTAATCTGGAGAGGAGGGAACAGGGAACATTCGTAAAACTGAGGAGCCTGGTGAACAAGAAATGGGGAGAATAATATGCATATTTTTTTACATTGTTCACATTGAATTTCCTGATACAATGTGGTATTTTGATAAAGAATGATTTAAATTGGGTGAGATTAGATACATATGGTTTCTTTTGCGGAAAATCCGCCACTGTGAGGTATGCATGCTTGCTTATGCAATAATGCCTTTTGCAAAAGACGACGAATCAGTTCTTTTCGTGATAAATCCCCGCCGAACAGATTGCCTTTTCATGGCAAACTTTTGTTTGGAAACTTTTCGTTTTTGCATGATGTATAATGCATGGTTGTGTGGAGTGTACTATTTTTATACGGCCTCTAAAATACCTACACCTTTTGTCCAATGTGGCTTTAAGGGAATTATCCATGTGGAGTAGAAATGGAGTGCAGAAGTAGAAATTTAATAATCAAACATAATGGATTAATGATGATATTATAGGTTTCCGTCGTGGGAATCCAGAATATACGAAGTTGCCGCTGGTGGGCTTAAACTACCGTCAAAAGAGAAAGCCTCAAGTTCTAATGAAATTGCCTCTGCTTCAGGCACCCTTCATCAATCATACAATTCTCTCGGCATTAATATCTCCATTCCTGTCTACACCACTGTCAAAGGGGTAAGTGTTTCACTGGATTGAAACCCCACGTCTTTTTATATTCATTAGCAATCTGTCGAAGAAAATGGGCTAGAGTCGTCGTCGTGATGATGATGATGATGACACTGGGCCAACTCGCAGATATGGAGTGAGTCCAAAAAGGACGCGGAGTTGTGTCGTTCGTTGCGTAGTAGTAGTCGTGGTATTAATCAATCTGTATTTACCTTATTTGCAGAGAGCCAGCCAAATTAGATCTGCTCCATTCAGCGGAGACTCATCCGACTCGTCCGATGGCGAGGAAATGGGATCCGGCTCGGGCTCTGGTCCACATCCGATGAGCTCTGGGGAAACTGATATTTCCAGCCCAGGAAAAAGTGCACCCTCCTCTATTGCCAATAGTCTTTCACCTCTACACCGCTCTTCATCATCTCCATCCAAAAGTCTTCGACGTGGTAATGAGCCCTCACTGTTTAATGAGAGAGGAAAATTAAGCTAATTAAAAGAAATGGGAAACATTATGAAATTTGAATATTTATACGCTAATGTCGTATACCATCTTTAGTATCTCTCCCTCGTGGGAAAGCTTTTCCCGTGCATTTTTTCATTTTAATTACTAATTAGACAAGGAAAAACGGGAGCTTGATTTTGTTACAACTTTTTCCCTCTCTGTAGAGCCCTCATTCGAGTCAGAAGTCTCAGACGATTACGCCATCCCTCCGGACGCTTTTGCTAGTGAAACGAACAGTCTAGATATTGCTCTTTCCTCCGGTTGTCGCAATCTCGGAGCACCGGGTGGTGCTTTAGGAGGAAGTACTAGTTCTGGTGGGTCCGGAGGAATTGTTACAATAGCAGGCTCTTCTGCAGTGGTAGTAGCAACATCTGGAATTCCATTGGGGACAACAGTGGCAGCTGGTCCTTCAAGTTGTTCTTCAAATAACCCCTCCATCCCTGTCATTAACTCGGTGGAAAGTTCTCCCCGAAAGGAGTCATTGGAGAAGGCAGGCTACTTGACGAAACTTGGGGGAAAGCTGAAGACGTGGAGAAAGCGCTACTTTGTACTACGAAATGGAACATTGACGTACTGGAAATCTCAGGTTGGTCGTTTTCCTCGAATCTTCAAACTTTTTTTTCTGCAAGTGTGTCCTCCAATTGCACAAACGTACTTAAGTGCATATAGGTATTTCCTTTTGAAACAGTGGCTACGAAAAAATAAGCCTTGTGTTTTTATAGGAATCCGGGCTGTATATAGGTTAATGGGAAACTATAATATACAATTGTTTATTTGATATCTCTTCGGGCTAAAAAATAGTAGTCATCAAGGGCACGTGTGCTCACTTTAAAGTGGATTCGCCTTGTGACTTTTTACTAAATGAGTTTCGTTATTGCCCTATTATCAAAGTTGGCCCATCAAATACCACTATTTCTCTTTTTACCATGTATTAATACAGCGTAATCCCTCACTTTATACAAGTTAGCGATTTCCCGTTGCATTAAGGTGCAGGCAGGGGCTTTCTGAGATGCTTATCGATCGATATTTACCCGTCGTGACACAGACACAGGTTTACATAGGTACATTGTGTGATTTGTATCACCAAAAGTGTTCTCCTTTTTCTCCTCACATGTATATATAAAGAGGCAAGTAGACGCCCTTGAGATGCTTATCGATCGATATTTACCCGTCGTGACACAGACACAGGTTTACATAGGTACATTGTGTGATTTGTATCACCAAAAGTGTTCTCCTTTTTCTCCTCACATGTATATAGCAAGAGGCAAGTAGACGCCCAGCTGGTCGTGAAATCATTCTTGATGAAAACTGCCGAATTATTCGAGGTGAAGGAGCAGCCACCTTTGAGATTGCTACTGGCAAGAAAACGTACTATCTCACGGCAGACTCCACCGCCGCAGTCGATGACTGGGTCAGAGTACTTCAGGTAATGTGATTTTTCTTTAAAGAACGACATACCTTTTCAAAAATCATATCCAGTTTTTCCTGTAGAAATAATAATAAAAATAATAATATTTCTTCGTTTTTCCCATTGGAAATTTTCCCTTGGCTGCGTAGAACGTTGTGAGGCGGAACGCCACGAAATTAGTATTAAGCATGGAAGATAGTAAACCCACCCTCCAGGGCTGGCTGATCAAAGTAAAGAACGGGCATGCAAAGAGGTGCTGGTGCGTTCTCATTGGGAAAATGTTTCTAGCCTTTAAGTCGCCACAAGATTCGGTAATTTTCTCCTAGAAAATAAATATATGTTAATAATCCTATTGCATGCAATATTATGTTATATATGAAGAAAGTGCTCGAAAAGGAAATTATGTTGATTACTGGCTCTTCAAAGAATTCTCCCTTAATTTCATTTCATAATCGTTTCATGTCTTATGGCTGCCTGCCGGTAATGATGGTGTGTCATGAAAAGCACATACTAAATGATTCATAGTTTGCCAAAGCCACTTTTTTGCCTGTGTATATCGACTACTAATTTATGGTAGAAAGATAGACTTTTAGTCTGTGTGTGTGTGTGTTTATATAGTCGTTTCTAATCTAGAATTTCTTTTTTGCTCTTGGATCTCTCTTGCTAGTCATCCTATGCTCTTCTGTCCACACGTCCACATACAGTCTTGTTAGTTTTTCGTAGAGAGACATTGCTCAAAGTGACATTTTCCTTGATTACATTCTTTCTATGACACTGTCAAATAAGTTAATCTAATAAACAGGGAGAAAAGTGTGGGGAGAATGGAGAGAAAAGTGCCGACATTAGCGATCCTTGAATTCTTGCTTGTCTCCACTCTTTTCCATTACTTTCCGGGAAGTGGAAGATGTGGGAGTTGAAAACATGGTTGATATATAGTTTGTGTGTGTATGCCCGTACCCACCGCTACCGCTGCTCCCTTCGTCGCCTTCTCCGTTAGACAGGATGTACACAGGGCTCCTTTTAGATGCCCGAAAGCTATAGAGAAAGCGGGCGAGTCGTGTGATATTAATCTTAATTGAGAATCGTCTCCTTGATGGGGACTACATGAGAAAAAAGAAGAGTCAGTAATTTGATACTTGTTTGGTGTGTCAAAAGGAATTAAACTTGATGTAATTAATGATCTTCTAATGTGTCTCTTCTCTCTGTTTTTAGGTTACTAGCGGGCAGATTAACATGCGGGACGCGAGAGTAGAAGATGTAGATCATGTTTCTGACTCGGACACTGACGATAAAGATGAATCCGGGCCTGTTGGCTTGCACTCAGAAGCTTTTACCATTGGAGTCTTTCCCAGTCACCAGAGCCCAATTTACCTGCATCTTTCCACGAAGCAAGAGAAGGTTCGACGCACATATTCCTCGCTCTTTCTTTGTATTTAACCCTGTGTAGTCAGTCGCATGTGGAGGCTATATATGGATGTACAAGAAAGACGTGTTTTGGATGAAGCTCAAACAAAATGTGAAAGTATCATTAAACATGATTTATCATTATTTCCCTTTTTGCATGCGCCTCCGGATCAGGATGCGTGGCTGTATCACCTGACTGTTGTGTCGGGCAAGGGACCAAGCGCAGGAACCCAGTTTGAGCAACTTGTTCACAAGCTAATGGAAGTCGATGGGGATCCAAGTGAGTCATTATGAGATGATTTATGATTCATTTGCTCAGCAAATCCTGTCTTACTTCAGTAAATATTAATTACTTTTCGGGAGCGTATATCTTATGAAATGAATCGATTTCTATGTCTAGATTGCAATTTGTGGAAGAACCCACTTCTCCTGCATAGTAAAGAGAGTATTACCTCGCCTTTGACGTCTTTGTCTTCAGAAGCTCTTCAGAATGAGGCTGTAAAACTATTTAAGGTAGGTGTTGATCCTCAAAGCATTTGCCCAGTAAATTTTGGACACACGCTGCCAAACAAAAATAAATGTATTTGCACGCTCTGTTTTTCATTTCAGTCTTGTCAGTTGTTCATGTCGGTGCCTTTGGACGCGTCAGGGATAGATTATCACGTGGTTCTCGCTCAAAATGCGTTACAATTATGTCTAGATTACTCAGAGCTCCAGGCGGAATTGATATGTGCCCTTGTGAAGCAAACATCCCGTGTCCTCACCTTCAAAAACTCGGCACATGTGAATAGGACATTCACGAAAATCAAGCATTCGAGAGTAAGCAAAAATCTGTGGTGATCACGATCACACCCCGTCCGTCCCTCAATTTATATGCCTTTCCTCTTGCTGATTCAGTGTGTGATGTGATGTGATATGCCGTAAAGGAGTAAAACCTTTTAGGCAAACTGCGTAGCTAATTTTTCTTCATTACTTTCCCATCTGTAGCACTTTTTGCTGAACGCGACTCAGTCGCTGTTCCTCTGCGACTCATCATCAAATCATCACGGGAAATTACACAATCAATCTAGTCAACACCAGCATCAACAGTCTTCATCGCAGCCCTCATCGCTGACAAATCGCTCTCATCAAACTAATAACCACCATGGGACAATGCCGACGAACTCTGCCGGCAACTCGAAAACCAGCAGTCCTAGCCGCTCAATAGGGATTCGGGGTGGTGGGAGTAGTGTCACCGGAGGAAGCAGTAATTCTAGCAAAACGTCTCCAGCGAAATCGACGAGTAATAGCAAATCCAAAGGTTCGTCCTCAGTTCCTTCATCTCCTCTCCTGTCCCATGGTCACGGAATGCATTATCATCATTCACTCACGTCCGAAGGCAAGTCCGGCGTTCGGAGTTTTGTCTTTGTTCAAGGCTGGCAGCTCCTTTCTCTCGCGGTTTCACTCTTTCTCCCGAAAAACAATAAGCTGCTTTGGTATTTGAAGCAACATCTAACCAGGAATGTTGACACAAAGTGAGTACCTATAAACACATCTCCCAATAAATATATATACTTGGTTCTGGGGTTCTAGTGTGATCCCGCACATATCGAACGACGGCGTGAGGAGGTGAATTTAGCCCATTCTCTGAGCGAGATTGATGAATACTTTCCCTTTTCCCAATTTACTATTACAGGAGCGAGTGCGGAAAATATGCAGCGTATTGTCAGAGGTCTGTTGAGAGAACGCTGGCAAATGGACCAAGACTTTTCAAGCCGTCACGTATGGAAGTGTTGTCAATTCTTATGAAGAATCCTTTCCATCACTCGCTACCCCACTCTGTTCCAGTTCATTTCATGAGTGGTGCCTATCAGGTGGGTTTTATACATGCGAAGCATGCATTTTGATCATTGCCACAAACCATATACCCTTCACTGCTCTTTAATTCCGAAAACATCCACCTCTGATTGAGCACAGTGGACGTGTGCCTGACAGCGTAAAGGATGGAATCTCGATGTGAAATTGAAATGATATTTTTAGAGATGAGATACAAAAAAGGGGAAGAAGAAGAATAATGCTACTATTACAATTGTGGAATGTAAACGGTTTTTTTTCTAGGTGGTTGGATTCGATGGCTCCACAACTGTTGAAGAGTTTTTGCTATCTCTCTGCCACGAGATTGGATGTAGGGAGCCGTTCCTTTCAGGATTTGCGTTGTTTGAGGATGATCCATTCGAAAAGGATCTGGAGCACTCGCTTCGTCCGGAGGACAAGGTATGTATATGTGTGCCGTAGTTTTGCAGCAATCTCTATTCTAATTTTATTGTTGTTAAACTCATTTGTGGATGGAATGGAATGGACGTGAGCGTAACAAATAAATTTTCTTTTGTTTCGTTTGTTTAAAAGATATGTGACGTGATCTCACAATGGGAGACGGTCCTTCGGGAAAGAGGTCTTGGAAAATTTGAGACAAGACGTGTCGTTACACTCACTTTTAAATCCAGAATTTACCGAAAGTCTGGCGTTCTGCAGGAGACAGACAAAGAAAGATTGCTTCTCTGCTATCAAGCCAACCAAGCCGTGGTCGCAGGAAGATTTCCGTTAACAAGAGAGTTGGCCCTTGAGTTGGCAGCTCTTATGGCTCAAGTAAGATTTTATTTATTAGCTGTACTGGAAAATGAGAATGGAGCTTGGGTAATAGCTAGCCTTATGCTCCTCTCCTCCCTCCAATACAAAATCCGCTGGGAAAAAGTTTGGTTTTTTTTTCTTGCGAAAGTCAGGTGATGGATTTTGCAATTTAATGCAATGTGAAGATAAAGCCTAAAACTGTGATTTTTCTCCTCTCGGAATGCAGATTGATAGTGGTGATTACCGACCAGATAAAGGGAGGGGGAGTGGAGGCTCCCAAACTGTTGTTTGGCCCTTGAGTTGGCAGCTCTTATGGCTCAAGTAAGATTTTATTTATTAGCTGTACTGGAAAATGAGAATGGAGCTTGGGCAATAGCTAGCCTTATGCTCCTCTCCTCCCTCCAATACAAAATCCGCTGGGGAAAAGTTTGGTTTTTTTTCTTGCGAAAGTCAGGTGATGGATTTTGCAATTTAATGCAATGTGAAGATAAAGCCTAAAACTGTGATTTTTCTCCTCCCGGAATGCAGATTGATAGTGGTGATTACCGACCAGATAAAGGGAGGGGGAGTGGAGGCTCCCAAACTGTTGTACAAATACTGGAAAAATATTACCCGACCAGATACCGAGAAAATCTCGCCCAAGAAGAGTATAAAGTTCTTTGTGATAGTCTTGTGGAAAAGTGGAGTTTTCTCAAAGGGAAGAGCATTGTTGACTGCGTGAGGATATATTTGACGTGTACGAGAAAATGGCCATTTTTCGGGGCAACCTTGTTCAGCGTCTCGGTAAGCATTTGCACACTTTTTCCTGTTTATATATTGCAAGCAAGACCGATTATTGAGGTTGTGAATGTGTAGCAGCAAAATTGGAATACATTTATTTCCAATGGGATTTCTCGATAGGTTCGTGGAACGCACTCCATTGAAGATGGGACCATTGTATGGGCTGCCGTTTGCGAAGACGGAATCGCAATTCTGGATCACCAAACTCTCCAGCAGATTGTTCGATATAACTATGGCTCTGTTCAGACATTCGGTGGAGCTCTCGACGACCACTTCATGGTTGTTGTAGATGACTGCGGGAAAAAGAGGAGGTTGCTCTTTGGAGGAATGTCGAAACTAAAGGTAAACTAACGCGGAATACTTTGATGGTATGGGTGGACGAGAGGTAGACTGAAGGTAGAGGAGCTAGTGAAACGGAAAGGAATTTGATTAATATGCCTATTTCTTCTCCCAGGTATTCGAAATTACCAGACTGGTAGCTGACTATATAAATGCGTGCTGTCAGAACAGTATTTATGGAGCAACTTCCCAAGCAACCAGTGCTGGACTCACGCGTCACAACTCTCTCAAGTCCTGTCGCTATCATGGGAGCACGACCCTACCACCTCCAACTCCAAAACTAGATCGCAAACATTTAGGTACTACAGAGCAAAGAATATGTCAGAAAAAATAACACGGTTTATATATTGGAGTTAAGACTAAATAAAAGGATTGTGTATTTGAAATTCAGGAGGTACGTCTCACGGAACCGGGAGCCCTTCGCTACAACGCTGTGATTCTGCCCAGGCGTACCACAGTCCAAGAACATGACATTTAGCCACGCCGAAGCTTCGGCGTCGTTACCAGCAAAATAGTTCTGAGGATGATGACTGCTAGGAAATGCCCGTTAAAATAAAAAAAAATGAAATTACGATAATATGCAGGCCTTTAATAATCCCACTGTATTTTGTGAGTACGTCAGTGTCTAATACTTGTAAGCAAAAATGATATTATTTAGGCTGCTTAGAGAAAGAGTCCTTGTATTCAATATAATATGTATCGTCCACAGTACTAGTCCAATATGAAAGTATTTTGAGAAATAATGAACTGAGAGGCTGAAAGCAATTAAAAAAGATTTTATATACTGGTTAGTGTAGAAAACGGCGAGCTATTTGAAGAAATTGAAACCGTATCAGTGTCGTAATAAGGTTTTGCATTATTGTAGTCACGATGTATATAAATGATGTGATCATTTCAGTTGCAGTAACCTCGCTCGGTTTTAGACCACTCAAATGTTGATCTTGTGAATGTAATTATCTTAATTGGTTAACGTTATGTTGTTATACGCTGTCAAACGCTTATATCTAGCCAAAGTATCATTATTGTAATGTCGTTAATGATACCTTTACAGACCTTGTTCTCAAGCACTAAACTTCATCTTTTAGTCCTGAGGATTGTTGTTTTGTACATTTTTACTCAAGCAGACATGACGTGACTTGATTTCGTTACAAAAATTAAAAACTAAACATTATACAATATACATATTATTGATTGTATACGTTACTACAACGGAAATGAATTTGTGCTTTAATTTTAAGCTTTAAGGAAAATGTGCCAACAGGATGAGTTCTCAAGTTTGTGTTTACGTACTGTTGAGTATGTAATAAACGGTTGTAGGTATTTTTAATTTTGTATGACAACTCAATTACATTTTTAATTTGAAACATGCAAAGTTTTAGATGTAAGCGGTTCTTGGAAAACGCGGATGATATCCATGTTGAAAATTGAAAATAAAGCAAATTATTGATATACAATTGTCATATGTGTACTCTGAAGCTTCACATTATTAGTATCAGAATGCATGGCATGCAACTTTCATTTAGGCTACAACTTGAGTGAATAGTCAGTCTTCTTTTGCATAAAAGGAAATCTGTTTTCGGCAAATTACCATAATAAAAATACCCGTGACGTCCACATACTATAGTACATGCCTACTTATACCGAAGCCTAAAAATCAGAAACAATTTTAGAGGGACTTTTAGAGATGAGATTATAGTGAGATTTAGATATGATTAATGAATCGGTAATAGTATCGGGTTCTACATTACTTTTTGTAGCTAGTTGTAGCTTTAATACCCAGCCAAACAGTTTGCATTTGGTTGGGGCTGTGTTTCAGCTTGTGGTTAAGGATGCTATTTTATTATGGTTGTGACAATATATATTCAATCATAAAACTTCAAAAATTGCATGGCATTTGATTTGGTTAGCTGTGGGGACATTTGTCAAATTAAATTGAATTCAGTCTGTTGGATATATCCCATAGATTGGATCGGATCGAATTCATTGGTTGCATAGATTGGATTGCATAAGCGCTAGTAGTCGTTGGTATTTTGGAGTGGAAGAATCATCTAAAGGTATTGGTGGTGGCGAAATAAGCTCGTTGATTTCTGCGTTCCTGCTCGCAAACTCCAAATCCCGTTTTACTTTCATCTCTCCATCTATGAGCCTTCCCCAAAGCTCTTGCAGTCCGCCACCCCAAAGCACAAGCACTGCTCTCCAGTTTCTCCGGGTGGAGCTTGGAACAGTCTCACTCCCGAAAATGTAGGTCATGCAAAGCAAACTGATACCATCACAAATATAGTAACACTTATTCCGTTGAAAGAACATCCCTGAGCTAAATTTAGACACATTTAGATGCAGTACTTTCCAGAGTTGGGTGCATGCTATAGGATTTTTTGTGTCTATGTCACGCGACATGTTTATTTTATACTTTCCAAAACTCTTTCGATAGATACCTATGCTTATATACACATCGGGTAATGATTTTTTCTGGGTTGGGCTTATATCGTATGTAGGGAGAATTACCCCGTCGTCCATTTATAGAAGAATCTAAACTCATCTCAATAAATTGGTCTTACATTAAATATATCGTTGTTGTTGTACACTTGGAGTCATCCTCCATATAAAACCAGTCACAGTCATGATTCCAATCCATGTATCTTAACTTGCCTCCACTTTCCTTCCAACTTTTCATGCATTCCTAATGCAAACTCTGGAAATTGTCCTTCTCCCCGAAAAAGCATTATTTGTGGACCTGAAAGGAGTAGTACATATATGGTGTTTATTTTTGGAAAGTCTTGGACAGTTGGTTATATACCGTATCCAAAAGTGGGTTGACCATGCTGCTTTTCTTGTAGCGACTTGGGTTTCCCTAGTTGGGACCCGGTTGGCTAGGTTGCGTTAGAGGAATGGGTAGCCGAAGAAGCGTCCCTTCAACCAAAAACGACTACAAGGACACTACTCCCTTCCCTTTGCCAACATGGAACAAGGAAAAAGTGCAAAGTTGAGATAATTTCCTTATATATTTTCGTCTTTAAGCAGGGTATTTATCCTGTACACACCAAAACTGCTCGCTGTCCTCCTCCTCCTCCTCCCCTCCCTACTTTCTCCAGTTTTTTTTTATACAAAGACATATGCTATTGGAAAGTGAGGTTGTAGTTGTAAGAGAGGCGGTTTGCCATCCCTCTTTTTGCTTGTTTCCCTCCACGGCTCGTTGCTTTTATAATGTAATAAATAGGGAAAAGCTGGGAATTGTCGTTTGCATGGTTCACTGGGTGAAATAGTCAGTGGGTATGAGTATCAAGAAACTATAAATGCATACCCAAAGGGAAAATACTATCAGTTGGGTTGTTTTTTTTGTATCTTGATGGATTTAACTACTCTCCGAGCTGCAAGGCAATATGCTTTCTATTAAAAAATTGGAGATATAGTCCGTACACAATATACATTGTTAGAACAACTATTTGAATTATATGTTGTCCTCCGAGAAGACGACAGTATGAGTTCTTTCCCTGTTTCAAAATTTCAGCTTTATGCGGGTCCAACAAACGCCAACTTGGCAAACGTGTTTGCATTTTGGTGAAAAGTTGGGACGGAGCTCGGGGGTCCTTGTTGTTTCATGTCTTGGAAATATTCATGTCCATTCTCGGAGCAATTAATTTATGCACGCTTTTGCCCCTATCCTTTCTGATTCAAAGCCTCGCAAGGAGAATATAAAAATAAAAAAGACATTCAACATTTTCCTCTCTTCTTTATAGCTTTATTTTTTTAGATATTTTATTGATGTATATGCATTCATAGTAAATAATCATATAATATATTGTATATAATGAAATCTTTAGCTAAACCGTAACAATATTGTTTTTTAATTAATCGGAATATCATCATTGTAAATTTGATTTTTACACTTATCTCATACTTACAATTAAGATATATATTAATTTTTATACCAATCTATGTATTCATAGTACTAATAATAACAAGTGGAATGGTAAAATGATCATACAACGAATTTGTAACCCTTTTTTCGTCAAAAGATGTTTTTTTTGTTTTTATTTTCTTCCGCTCTGGAAAACAAAAATGACTCCTTTGTTTTCTGCACTACATATATAATGTATATAGTGTGTAAATGGTGTTCTGTCGACGCGACTGTAGTTTATACTCAAAAATTTGTTTTTTTATCATCAAAAATTTCCTATCATATCACAGGCAACATCTAATTAAGACAGAAGTAATCATAAGAGTACTTTTCTAATTACATAATGGATTACATCGGTAATAATCATAATATCTCCTTANAGAAGTAATCATAAGAGTACTTTTCTAATTACATAATGGATTACATCGGTAATAATCATAATATCTCCTTAATAGTTAATCGGTATGGTTTTTATACATTAGTATACAATAGTACGTGTGGCTTTTTGCGTGTGTGTAAATCTTTTAGCACACGGTAGACGTGATATATATAGTTTTCCTAGGAATGTAGTACTTGTGTATATAGTGCAGTTGCGTTCATTGGTTTTGAAATAGTCACTGTGTGAGTGTGTGTGTGTGTGTAAAGGGCATTTTCTTTTTTAAAAAAACGTTGTATGTACAAGATATTTTTATACAAGTGTTTTAAACAATAATATTTTTACATGATAGGCTACTTTATGCACTACTCACAACGATTCAGATTCACACATTTCAAAAACCTTTCTCTTAAAAATTCTACCATGTTGTTCACCTTTATCACTTGGAAGTCTGTGAAATGTACTACCTTGTGTCTTGTCTTGAGTTGGGTTGTTCCAGGTGAAAAACAATTCACTTAAAAGTCAAACAGCGAAAACGAAAAAAAGGAATTTCGCGTTTTTTGTGTTAACAAAAATCTAGCACTCATGAAAAAAGCCAGGGCATTATTGATCTCGAATATCGTGTGTGATGTGATGTTGCTGAAAAGTGGATATGGACGAAATGACGTAAGAATGTTCGGTGTTCATAAGCACGTACGTACGTACATGGTACATAATATAGCACGTGTGTGTGTGTGGGTACATGCAGATTTAGATATTTTAGAATAGAGGACACGATCAGGCGATAATTACATAGGATTCGGTTTTACAAGAAGTGGAGGGTTTATTAGAGTTTAGTTTCTAGTTTCCATTTCAAAATGCACCAACATTTGTTTTTCTCATAAAATCGCTACCCAGACATAGATATAAAACGCGTAAAATTGTTTTCACTGTGTATGGCTCATCCTCTATTAATTATCTGCTCTATTGGATGATTCGACTGCTAAAAACTGTGAAAAAAGTGGATGAAAATATGTACACGCGTGGAGTATGTCGAAATATATGTATAAATATGTACGTAAGGGTGTGTCCTTATGAATAATAGATGTAAACAGTTTTTTCCCTTTTACCTTATCTACAAAAAAGTTATTTTTTATTACCTGATGGAAATGAAACTCATTCGGTTTTTACAGATGGAGTGGGTTTTCTCTCTTGTCTTTTACCTCTATGCACATTTTAACAACACGGTTAAGGTAGTAAGATCATAAAGTCTGTTTTGTAAAATGTGTTGGTGTTTGTTGTAGAGTTTCTCGGATTGCGGAAAAGCGCATCCCTTCCTGCTTTTTATAGGAAAAGAAAAAGGAAACACACGATACCCCATTTTCGTTTCTAGAACGCATCTCTCGCAACTCCATTTCTTAAGCGGTCTATTCTCTACGTAGGTTTTTTACCGGATAATATATTTATATATATATATATTACAGTCGGTATAATTTCTCTAGGAAAAGTGCAGATTATCAAAGTTATGCATATGTATACCCCCAGAAACTGGGATATATAATAGGTGCACCACAGCATCTTATACAAGTTATTTTCCTTAAAACATATAATATCATATATATATCCCATAGTTTTCTGTTTAGATGTATGAATGTGATTGCAAATTCATGAAAATATATGGCTCCTTTAAAATACATTTATGTATAGCCTAACCTTCTAGAGTTCCTACTTGTTTGATCGTTTTTGTAAGCTTGATTGACAGAAATGGGTTGGAGGGGAAGGGACACTGGATAATAACAGTAAAACTGTGAAAAGATATTAATTATACACATCGAATGAAAACGCAACAACCTAGGTTCTATATATATCGGCAGCAGCGGTTGATGTGAAAAGCACAACAGCCGTAACAACAATCCCATCAAGTTTCCTCTCCAATCTAACTATTCCACCATATATTTACACGGGAACTAAAAACGTCTCCGGTGCAGCAACGGTTACAACCAATAAAATATATACATATTATGTACTAATAATTATGATTGATGATAAAAATCTCGAGATTTGCACTGTGTCCGCTGTAAACAACTCTGGAAACGAAAGGGAAACCTGTCGTGGGACAAAAACTGACAAGAATTCAAAACTCTCACATCGTTGTCTCTATCATATCCTCTCCGTCGCGTGGAAAGTTTTCTATTAAATATGTGTGTGTTTTTTTTAGGTATATGTGGCTTATTAAAAGTAAACATTTTCAGTTACTCTAGTTTAAATGTCTTCATCATTGATACCAGGTTAAGGTACAGAACAGCACAAGTGTACAGTGTTGATGTACAGTATACGCCAGTAATGTACAACTAATGCTATCAGTGTTCCCAAAGCCAACGCAACTGAACATTAAAATCAGAGAGGGAGAGAGAGAAATCCCTGTCATTTTGACATTTCCACGCTGCTCCTTCCTAAAATGCGTTTCAACCGGAACGGAAAGTTTGATGCGTTGACTACAAAGATATCATCAAGAACTCTAATATGCAAACTAAAGAACAAGTTTTTGCTCACAGCAGAAGCAGCTCTAAAATCTACAGACATTGTCACATTCATTTTTGGTTTCCGTGTCTCACTACCTCTTTCATCTTTTGAGTAAAATGTATTTGCGACCAGTATTGCTATAGGTTTTCAAGGAAAAAATCGTCTCAGAGCTCGGGATTGTTGTCTGATCATCTATAAAAACGGAAAGATATGACTTTCCAGTTTCTGCTCTAAAAACAGATTACCTCCCTATTTTTTACATTAGATTCTGTTGTGGCTACAAATGAGTACGGCAAATTTTTTTTGAGTTTTCTCTCTCAAATTTAGTACCCGGTACGGTTTACACTCACTTTACATGCATTTCTGTATTTTTGCTATTCCACTAACTACTTTTAGGTATTCAACATTGCGGTCACGTCTTGCCGACAAAAACTAGAGATTTTCTAAGGGCTACTTTTTGTTTAAATGCAAAAATGTCTTCGGATTTGTCAAGTGATATTGTGGCTTTAAAAATTAATAAATTGTAAGTCTCACTGACTGTTTCGCATTGAATTGCATACTAAATAATATGCCAAAGCTGTATTCAACGCGCGCGCAATGAAAATGAGACTGAATGTTTGACAACTGAAGCATAAAGCTGGCTACTTGTCGGATTTGATATTTTTAGGTACTCTTTTAGCACATGTGTTGACTATTGAAGCTTCCTGCAAAAATTTCAAATTTTCTAGCTCCTCATGTCCGCAACAATTTTTGAAAATTTTTTTTGAGCTAATAATTCCTCATTTGACATTGAAACAGGTACTTGAAAAACAAGATCCGCCAGCAATTATCAGGTTAAAATATTATTAGAGTTTTTGTTGCAATTTCAAATTGCGTACACCTGTGTACCTAATAATTATATGCATTAGAAATGAGGATTGAGGAGGGCTCACAAATGAAACTTATGGTTGAAATGTGTGTGGCAAAGTTTGGACCTGAAATAATAATTTTTTTAGTAGACCATGTCAGGACCGTAAATCTAAACGATTATCAGGCAATTTAAGGATTTGTAGGGACGGAATATGAGAACTCCTTTGATTCGCCAATTTTGTTCTGCTTGACAATAATCTTCAAATGGTACACGTATAGAAACTGCGGCTGAAACTGATACTCTTAAGTTTTGTCGATGCAAATGCAATGGCTGAAAGGATCCGAAAAAAGGTGTATAACGTAATTGTGATTATCATGATTATTATTATTCTCTAGTGGTTCCTGGTTCGAGAGACTAGTAACAATAACTAAATCTATGTTTTCAAATTATTACTTTGGATTCCTGCGCCCAAGTCTCCCACCTTCAAACTTGCTAACGGACACAATAACACATAAAAACTACGAGTTTTTGCTTTTGTCGAAGTAGTTCGTATGGGACTCCTTACTCCTTCCTCACTCGGATATATTTGCTAAAACTTACAAGTCTAAATTGATTATCAAACTTCACACCTTTTTTGTGATCTAATTTTACACGATGACACTCGGGACACAATAAAATTTTGTTTTTACGATAAGGTTGCATCTAGAATAATAATATAGGTATGTGTATAATGTAGGTCATTGTATAGCTATAAAATAACTCGACAATCGGATTTAGATATCACAGAAATTCACGAGACCGTTGTCCAGTGGGAATGATAACGGGCTTGGGGGGAAGAAGTGGATCTTTGGAGCTGGCAGAAGAGGTCTTACTCCGGCCTCCACCTCCCTGCTCTTCAATTTCATCCTCTAGCATTTGTTGAACAGCAGTTGAGTCGGAAGTTGAAGCCCTGGTCTGTCCAGTGGTTGCCGAGCCGGATGAAGTGGAAGCAGCAGTTTTTGGTCGTTCCTTACTTCGACCCCCTTTCTTGTCTTTTGATCTAGGCTGATCTGAGCTAGAAACTCGAGATTCTGGAGAAAGTGTATCTGGAGTCTTATCTCTATCCTTATCCCTGTCTCTATGATGTCTTCTATCTCTATCCCTGTGTTTGTGGTGGTGGTGGTGACCTGAGCGGTGACTTCTCCCCCGGCCACCCTCCTGCTCAGCCTCAGTCCCACTCGCGGGGCTGGTGTCCCGCTCGTGCCCTCCCGTGTCGGAGTGCATCGGCGAGGTGGGACTGAGGAGTCTCTGGGAAAAGTGGGACTGGGCGGAAGATGATGGAACACCGGTTGCAGCAGGCCCGTTAATTTGTTGATTCAGCTTAACCACAATGTCCGACAGCAAGTCCTCCAACTTGTTCATCCGCTGATTGAGTCTTTGTATTTCCAGCTTGACGTCTATCTTGAAGTCCATGATGTTCGTGATAAGTTGTTGATATTCGGCCGACGTGGTGGTTGAGAGGAGGGCGGCCGAGCTGGCAGTTTGGACAGCGGGCGCGACGGACACAGGGGCTAAACTTTGACTCGTCCCCGGACCCCCCGAAGCCAGAAGAATGGCACTGGGTTGAGGTGGTGACTTGGCAGGACTGCCAACGGACGCTGTTTCAGTGAGCTCTTCAATAGTTTCTTGCCTTCCGGAAGCCACAAGTGGTTTGGTCTGTTTGGGAAACACTTTATTTCCAGACCCGGCCGGTTGGCCTGAGGCACCTGTGAGCGCTTTGAGCTTGCTTAACTTAGATGGCTCAGCCGGGGCGGTTTCCACACTAGCTGTAATCTTTTGAACTCTACTTTCTCCATGATCTGGAGCACTAATTGATTCCTGACTTTGTTCTCTGGGTTGTTGTCCTATGGAGGGCGTGGGTGACGCTGACCCTGCACCGGCACCACCACCACCACCGCCACCGCCGCCACCACCACCACCACCCAGCATCGCACCCCACCTTCCTTTCGGTCGGAGAGCAGGCGCTGGGGCTTTGACAGGGGGCGCGGCCGGAGGGGCAGTAGCAGTGTCATCCTTCTCTGTTGACACCTTGGCAGCAGGAAAGACTTTGTTAACAGGCTCTGAGATTGACTGATCATTCTCACTATCACTCGCTCTCGCACTTTCCCCCTTTTCTACGTCTTTGACACTGGAAGTATCCGTTTGAAGACTTGAGCCAGTGGAAATACGGTCTCCACCTTTGCGAAACCGGGAAAACAGTTTTCTCACCAAGTGATCTTGAGAAGCTTCGAGTTGCGGCTCATTCTTTCTCCTCTCGGCCAACTCCTTTTCCCTTTTGACATCTGCAACTTTCCGGAAGATTAGCTGGCGAAGGAAACAAAAAAGGATATATAGAAATTGACGTAATCACATGAGAACATGACAAGTGACAAGTACATCTAGAACAATGCGACTAGACTCCGCACCCTCCTGTCACACAAAATGCATGTAACCCAAGGCCATATTATTGCATTGTCGTCATTTTCTCTTCAAACGTATTCTCCCCTTTTTCTCATACCTCCATTCAAACGGATATCATGTACACCTTGTTACCAGACAGACACTTTATAGGTAGATGACAATCGATCGACTATCTTTACTTACATCCATCCGACATGTCTGTTTCAATTGCAAAATACGTTGCTTAACTTCCTGTTCGTTCGTTTGCAATTCACAGTTTGTATAAACCCTCATACTCATACTCGCAGTATTACTCATACTGAAACTTTTTTGCTGGCAAGTTCTTGATTGCTTCAAACGCTGTACAGTATACTGTTTGATTGCCTTATCCGTACGCTTTGAAGATATAGGAATTTACGAAACAGTTTCCATATACTTATGGGGGTATAATATCTTTTCACGTCATCCCACGTCACCATTCTCATTGACGATCTCGTGTATAGCAGCCCAATCAGTACTTTTCAGGTAGTATGTACACATCCCATTTATAGACGAGTTATACAACTAACACAACTCCTCATAGATACTTGTGCAATTACGCTTCCCCGCCGGATCAGGCTAACCCACCATCTTAGGAGGTTCCCAAGAAGAAAAAAACTGAAGACATCATCAACTTTCCTTAAGCCTTTCTCTCTAAAATACTTCTCATCCCATCCCTACCACGACGACATTCCATTACTTAACCTGAAATACGATCTCGTTCCCCACATGGAAGTTTTTTGCTCATTTCATCGTTCTGTCTGTGTCCTCCCTTCTCATCATCTCATTTTTTAGGTATTTCTGTTTGCCGCATAGCTACTTCGGGGCACTCATATCCACTATATTATTCCTGGTGCTCCACGTGACACAATCGGAAATGAAACGATAAGACTAAGAGCCTGAAGAGCAGCACGGTGGCTCACATGTAATTCCAGAAACCGTCTCCCTCGTCAGCATCATCATCATCATCATCCATCCATTCCCATTTTCTATTTTAGTCTCATACATTCATTATGCATGCATCTTGCCGACTTTCTCATGAATCCTGAGACTCTGGCAAAGGAGCACACTCTGACTCATTGACGAAGCCATCTACCCTGCCTCTAGATCCCCTCTCCTGATCCTGAGCTAAAATCAACAAATCGACTCCTCTCAGATACACGCTGTATCTCCTGTTTTTCTAGCAAGGTATCAGGTGAGCTTTCCCTCGCGACGAGAATTGCAAAAGCATTTTATGATAATCACCATCATCATTTGAGAATATATTACACGATAAATTACACCGAAACTATGCGGTGAGCTCAGGAGAAAGATTAAAAGACGCCAGGCTAGGTGCTCTGCTCTACACATCCTTTCTACATATCCCGATTGGTTCTGGGAAAGCACATGTACACAACAGGATATACACGTTTATTCCCGTACGTGCCCACCACCACAACGGTGGTGGTGCACACTCCTGCTGAACGAATTGAACGAGAACATTCCCCCAATTAACATATATTCCCCACGAGAACTCATTCCACTTGCAGTTTCTCTTTCATTATTTCTTACCCCATCATTATGGGAAAATACACGGGTTCACTTCTCACTCACATGGTGTGTGAGTGAGTGAATGAATGCAAGGAACGTCATATGATGGGCTCAGCCAAGGCCTATTACAACACTGTACTAACTACTCTGTGGTGCTGGTGGTTCTGGTGCGCACTTCATAAATGCATAGTATTTTCCTGTCAACTATTATTTTGGAATCACCTTTTTGGCCACAGGAGGACTCCTCAGTGTGTGCCCTTACATGTTTCACGCAGACTTGTCGACTTTGCAATGTGTACGAACGAGCTGAGCTGATGAAGTTTTAAATTTTATTGGTCCAACCCCCACACCCCACCAGCCAGGCCATATAGATGCACAGCGTATATGTAGTAAAAAACATGTGTAAAAAGGAGCCATTTTTCCTTCTGACAACATCCATCCATTGTTCCTCTATTTTGCGTTGTAAACTCGGCTTTCTCCCCACCCCGCTACCTATTGTTTTCAAATCAACCAGCCCCACTGTACATCTGTCTCTTTTTTGAGAATGGAAGTTAAAGTATCATTTCACTCTCAAAATGGAAATAATAGAGGAAGAGCACGGTAAAGTTCCACATTTTATTTGGAGCTCAATGCTCTTCCGTGTAGAAACAGAATGGAAAACAGAGAAGTGAAAATCCTTTTGTTCTCTAGCCTTCTACACACCAACATACCCTCCCATTATTACAGATAGAAAAAGCATGCTCATCTGTTTCCGCTGCTGAGACCGCGCTTAGCATCCCATATTACATCCAATTTTCCCTACTTTCCCTTTTATTAGGGATGACTAGAGCCCTTGCGAAAATATATCCCTCTTCAGCGTGAGCATGCATGCATTGGATGGGAGAGGCAGCAGCAAGCAGCGAAAGAGTAATGCTTTCTAGTCGAAATGTATGCATTGTGCTGCTGCTGCTACAGATGCAGATTTCTGATTGTGATCTACACTTCCACTCTCAAAAACTTTTTAGACTGAATGAGTGAATACAATCCGGGAAACTAGTCCATGTTTATACGGATGATGATGATGACTAGTCTGATTTTGGTTTCGTGGCTGAAAACCCGTCGAAAATTGCCTTGTTCGCTACAGCCCTGTTTTCCAACAGCTTCCATTTCCCCGTAAAACCCGTCTCTTATGGGATATTTTTTTACATGGGAAGTGCGATACAATTCGAGTATATCCAGTGGAAAATTATGGTTGTACATTTACTTCCCTAAAAATCGTTTTTCTAGTACGTACATATGTATCTCATGCAAAAAGTTTATTTTTCAGAATATGAATATTTTTGTGCCCACAATCTTTTCTTCTCTCATCTCGAGTTGGTTGGTCATGAACGTGAGAGTTTAACTGTGGGATGGAAGCATCCGAAAAACATTTTTTTTTCGTATGTATACTTTATAAACCTGAGAAAAGATATTTGAGCCTGTTCATAGATCATTTTACATCCTATCCTTGCATGTATTACATTACGTAGCTCTCGGCATTTGGAATCTCCGGCACTCATTTTACATTTCCTCCGGGTACTACTAATACGGTGAGGATCGTAAAATTTTTATGTGCTTCCTTTCTCATTTCTTTCCTCCTTGTACCAGTTCGTTTCTTTTTGCTCTATTATTATCATTCACGCCCCACCCGACAAGGATAAAAAGTCAAAGGAAAAAAAAGAGGAGTATAAAAGTAAGATTTTTTTTTCGGGAATGCATGCATATATTGCATCATATTGCACGAAAACGAACCCAAAAGAGACGGCAAAAGAGATTTTCTCCTTTTATCATACAGAGGCAAAAAAAATGTTTTACCGACATTTTTTTCTCTTTCAGTTTTTTTTATTCTCCACAAAAAGACAGGTTTACAACGGTGAAAACTGGATTTTAATATGGTGAAAGGATATTTGGTGCAAAGGTGTGGCTGGCTAGTGCCCTAATAATAGGACGTGATGTAATACACAGTTTTTCACCCTAATAGGGATTCAAGTTATGGTACTCTAGCAGATAGAAAACTACATTTTTGATAGATATAGCCCATATAAATGGATATGGGGATGCATCAAATGTACTACTGCTTTATGGTGGTCTCAATAGATATTTGTGAGCACGGGCAAAGTAGTCATTTTCAAGATGAAAGAAAGTGGAAAAGAGCTTTAGGTCAAAAAGTAGGGAACATGGTACACACATTAAGTAGCTTTCGAAGAAAAAAAAACAAAAAAGAAGCCGAAAAAATAATAAAAAAATGTTATCCTTTCATAGGAACTTTGGGACGGTGGGCGCTCACATGTACGTAGCAGCTTTTGATGATAATTTGTATTTTTAAAAGATATCATTTTTTGTGGTTAAATTTTGTGCGGGGATAGGTAAAGCGGGACCTTTACCTCAAAGTATACGAGCAAGTATGTACCTATCCTTAAAAACTTTGCAGGTGGTGACCAAAATACGCGTAGAGTTGAGGAAAAACTAGGGACATCCATTTTTTACGATGTTTGTCTCCCTGCTCAACCTCTACATCATGCTTTGCGAGAGTAAAAAAATCAACTCTGGGGAACTGAAAGCATGTGTGGAGCTACTACACAAGCCCACTTTTTCTGAATTCCGTTGGAGATTTTTTTCCCTCCAATTGTATCCCAAAATACATGCACTGTCAAGTTTTTACAACTGGCGGAGTAGTAAAAAACTGGAAATGGGTGTGTACGTTGGGAGCGAAGCTGTGTCTTGTAAAACCCCCGATATTTGTCAATGGTTCCAAAGGGAAAGTGGACGAAAGGAGAGATGATGAACACGCTGATGACAAAAGATGTTGAGGTCCTGTTGAGAATTGTAGACTTGAAAAATTCCCCTTGAAAAAAAATCGGTACATTTTCAAGAGTGGAAAGCTCTTTTCACATTTTTCCAATGCCTACGCTCGCGCTCCGTATATTTCTACTTTAATGCATTTCCGCTGTGTTACAAAACGCGCGTACATTTCCTTTCCCTTCCGTCCACAACTTGGCAACTAAAAACTCCTAATAAATAATATATGACGGGGAACCACAAAGTGAGCGGAGGTTCCCAGCTCCAGGGAAAAAATTGCCGGTTTCTAACAAAAAAATCTTGTACTTCCACCTCTTATGTTTACAACGGAGCGGGAGTCGTCTCAGCTCCAGGACTTTTTTTCAAGCTAGCTTGTGGAGAGGGCTTCACTCTTCTGGAAACAATGTTAGAAAAAAGAAGGAAATTCGATTGGAGTGTATGCCTGGCTCCAAATACTTCATTCAGAGGGTATCTCTCTATTGGCCATGAAGGGGAAGGAGCTGAAACCAAAGTTTTCTGTGCAGAGATGATACATTTGATTAAAATGGGAAGGATCCGAAGAAATGGATGACACAATTTGGATTTACTTTTGCCAATGTGTGCAGTTTCCGAGCGTTACATCCGTTTTCGAGGAGGTAGTGAGAAAAAAAGGGAATAATGGGCTGTCTGCGCATTACCCTTTATCATTAATTTCTTGTTCGACATCCCATATTTACCTAAAAAAGGACTATAAAAAGATATTTTTAGTACGGGGAAACTTACCCTATGACGAAGATTATAAGTAAGAACCAAATTACGGGCGAAGGAGTTGGCAAAGGCCTGATAAAAATCTAAGACTTCCAGCAATTTGTCGCGTTTGATTGTGTGTAAATCACAGTAGGTGAGAGCTCGCACGTTTGCAGCTGACTGGCCGACTGACTGCTCCTTCCAAAATGAATCTCCGAACACATCACCCTTCCCTGTTGATAAAACAAGAAAACATTATTATAAGTATTATTATATATATATATATATATTCATTTTAGGACTAGACATATCTTCACTTTTTTTTAAATAAACAAGTCAAACACCTCAACTTTCCGATCGATAATCTAGTCTGACATGTATTAATTAAGAGATATTGATGTAAACCCGGGGAAAATGTTATGAATAGCGAACGAAGGTAGGGAAAATTGAGAGAAAAAACTTATTCAAAGAAAAGTTGCTTTCTAGCCCACAACTCTAAAAAGTGAACTAATATCCTGTAATTTTTAACATGACCGTGTGGCGCCCACATATTGTAGTTTGCATATTATACAAAAAAAAGTTTGCCTCTTTCTATACTCAAGCTTGCAATTGGGTATTTTATAGTTTTTTGCGCGGTGGTGGGCGCACATTGCTGCTGTCAATTTTTCCAAAACCCGTAACGTTATATATACCGAGTTTTTTCCCCAAATGGAGGAAAATTAGGGAAAAACTTTTTTTTGTAATTACCATACTGCGATACTTTACAGAACATGTATAAAGAATATATGACATTCTAACAATTTTTTTTGAGGAAACTTGAGGAAAGTATTTCCAAATATATATATAGACGCACTGTATATATGTCGTCCGGAACTGTGTGTGACACAGATTGCTCACTTTCTTACACAACCAATTTTCCCATGCAAAAATTCCGTGGGAAATGAAAATGAGACGGTGGAGGTTGAAGGAGTAGAGCAATGCACGGGAAAAAGAGGCTAGTGTCGTTTCCGTCCGCCGCCCTAAAAATTCTGTATAAGTACGCAACACCCTTTTCCTGGAACTCTGGAAGGCTGCAGATTCCAAGTCTCCGCACCGCACACAAACTATCGCCTCCCATTATCATAATAATAAAAGGATATATATTCTCCCTCCAACTGCATGGATATCTAGTGTGATTGGGAAACACAGTTTCTTCCAGAGAAAGAAAGTAATACAATCAGGGAAACTATCGCCGAGTTTTTTCGAGGAAAGGAAAAAGCCAAACACAGAAATGATTTTTCATCCAGTTCCCGTCCAACTTGGAATTTGGAAGGCAATACATTCCTTGCTGATTCATCGACAGTTTTTTTTACTTTAAGAGGACCCAGTAAAAAACAGCAATTTTTGTAACAGTTGTCTCTTGTAACTAAACTATGTAGACGTAGACACTCAAGTCAGCTGTTAGAGAAACTAGAGGGGAGGAGGTGAACTTAGCGAGAAAAAAAATTGGTTGCTCGAAGTCGTTAATCATCTGTTGTAGGAGGACCAGAGTTATAAGTATTCCTCTCAGATATTTTCTTCGCAAACTTGATTCCTCGTACTTTTCCAAGAATCATCGATTTTTTCCCGTCTCCACTTTCGTTGAGGATACCCGCACCGGTGTTATACATTGTTTGAGAGTTTGTCTTTGTCGATGAAACCCTTCTAATTTTTTGACAATGTTTTTTTTCAGCCTCAATCTTAAAGGGATTTTAAGAGCTTCTGGGAAATTCCATGGAATGTATATGGAATGACTAATGATTATGTACACATCTAAAAATACTTCTTTTTTTCTCTCTCTCCCTCTCCCTCTCTCTCTCTGGGTAATTTATACAAGGAATGCATTACGACTTTTATATTACGTGTAAAAGCAAACTACTCCACCCATTCACGCGAATCCCTCATGGATACACATGCAATCCACTAAGAGCAATAATCCGAGTTGAATTTAATCGAAAAAAGTTTGCTTTTTTATACGTAAGACCAAATTGAGCAATCCTTCTACTGCAGTGCATTTCCCATGCTGTCCTTGACATTTACACAATAATGAGAACTGGAGAAAGCTGCTGCCCCTTTAAACCAGAAAGCTGTTCTCTGAGAAAGTCGAGGTCGCATATATGTACACACACACATCAATCAACTGATTCCCATGAAAAATGATGAGGACTGACTGAGCAGTATATTATGCTATATTGTATATATGGGCTTATTAGTACAAATCCATTTTTTTCATTTTGTTACCCAATTCCCTGGCCCAAATTAGGTGACCAAGTCAATGCAACTCGGATCCTGCAGTGTGTTTACATGAGCATTATGCTTATAAACCTGGTCGATACTCGGGCTCATGAATAATGTAACTGTTATGTCTCCCAAGTTCTCGGGGAATTAAGTGGCTCTTTGGAAGACGAATTGTGAGGAGAAAAAACAACGATTTTTGTGCAAACCTCGTATGAGAAATGTATTCAAAATGGAAGGGAAAATGGGCAGCCTCTCAATGTGTCTCGTTCAGTTTCATCAATAATGGACTAGATTACTCAACCGAAATCAAGTGTTTACCATATTCCAAGAAAACTCACCACTTTCCCGTAATGTCCCACAATTAACGTTACTTTTAAATACAATATGATCCACTTGGAAAAGGAATCCAGAAAAGCGATTGAGGTCACGGGAAAATAACCTTCACAAAGGAACGAAAGTTACATTCGGCATGCATACACTTTCCCAACAATAACCATTATTGCACAAGCAGCTTTGCCTGCTCTCCTGTAATAAATTCACTTGAGAACCAAAAAGCTTAATTTCTTATTCCAACTACTCTTCCCAATTTGAAAGCTTATAGTGGGCTACTACACGGGAAAAGGAAAGGTTTGCTTCATAGTAATTTTTTTCTGTCCTGCTGAGAATCCCAGCTTGCACCTGGATGCACCATCGCTGCTTGCTTGCAAAATAAGTTTTTCTCTGTACCTTTTT
>JAANSN010001004.1:0-40447 GCA_036850665.1 Dicranocentrus wangi | reverse complement strand
CGCTTGAGATAGTTGTCGCACCCGGGTCGCTGGCATATATAATAATAGTATATGGAGTAAGCGGCGTAAATTAAGGTATAATTTAGAACAGTTCATTAAATCGTTTACGGTTTCACGCTTTGCTACTACAAATGAAGTCAGTTGTTGTTCTTGCCCTAATACTCTAGTCTACTTGTCACATAAGTCGCATGTTGCTGCTACTGAAGATGAGATGCTTTTACAACAGAGAGAACCGTGCTCAAACTTCTTCAAAACTCCCTTTAGGTGTTCAACTTTTTTTCCTCTTCTTCTTCTTCTTCTTCTTTAAACTCTTAATTTTAAACTTATATATTTCCAACTGTCGCCTGCTGGCTGTCCACTATATATACCTTATAGAAGAGAAGAAAAGTGTGTAGGAAAAAGTATGTCATGGAAAAGGGAGCATGCCAAAAACTCAAGTGTCAGCAGTAGCCAATATAGCACATTAATTACTACACCTCCTCCTCGGAAGCTTTTAAGGCTTTGTGGCAAGCAAGATGCACTCCGTATATTATATCCCAACCCAACCAACTGGTTGGCGCGTTGTTGGCACTCTCTTTCTGGACATATATGGAATTGTCGAGAGAAACGCATCTTTTTGGGGCCCGTCGTTTCGTGTGCACCCTCCACATGTTTTCCTCCGTCCTCCACTTCGGCACACACATTTTCGAGCTGGCTGAGGACGAAGCGTGAAAACCTTGGCTAAATCCGGAAAAGAGCTGAAGCAGAAATGCAGCTGAGCATAATATGTTCCCAACTACTTTCCTGGTGCAATCCTTATATCCTGGCTTCACTAATTGTACAAGATGACTGCTGCGAAAATGATGGTGGTGGTGGCCTGGTGGCGGTGGTGATGATGGTGGGCTTGTTGCACACACGGTTTCCTTTTTCGAAAATATAAACATAAAAATGCAAAGAGAATTTTCTGTGTATGGGAGGACACGTCCTTTTCCAGCTCCTCTTTTACTCCTTCCTCCTCCTCTCGTCGCGTTACTTTTTTAGGAGATACTACGACTATCATCATCATCATCATCGTAATCTTCAAACCCATAATATAATACTACTGATGAAAAAAAAACGTCTTTTTTCTCTCTTCACCGTTACACGCTCTCATTTGAATGTATAGACAGCAACCTTGTTTTTCTAAAACTTTCAATAAAAAAAACTTATTACAAGCCCAGTCTTGTCTGTTTCCTTGCAAGAAGAAGAAGAAGATGATGGCCTGGTTGGTAGTTTGTATTTAAAGTTGCACACATAGCAGTGGTGGTGGTAAAATATGCCAAAAAATTAAGTCTATAGAATCATTAGCCCAACAATCTTCCAATACTATGTACACACACCGCCACACACTATTGATATATATATATTCGTATAATAGATCCACTATTTTCTTCAAAGGTTTCATTTCGGTTTGAGGTTATATACCGGAAAGAGGAGGTTATTTTTTTTCTTCTTCTTAAAGACGTGTGTATGTGTGTGTGTGTGTATACTTTTAGAATGTTGATAATTGGGAGAGCGCAATAGAGGAGCATTAGTGTAGCCAGTTTCTTTCACAATACATCAGCAAATTCTCTTTTCAATCAGTCAGTTTTCCAAAGGAAATATTCTAGTTCTCGCGTTTCTCCTCATCTCCTCTCCAAAGTGTGCTCCACCGTTTCCATGTGCAGGCTGCTGGGGCGGCGATGACAGCGCATTTCTACTACTACTACTACATCTACATCTACTACTACTACAAAAATTGTCTTTTTCGTTCCGCCACCTTTTCCCCCCGTAGAGTCGTCATCATTCTCTGAGAGCTTCCATAATATTTTCCCCCCCACTTCTCATCATCTTGTTAGTGTATTATTTTTAGTTTCTCTCATAATCATAATAACGTGTACAGCTTTCACGGAGCTTTCGTCCACTCTTGGTACTATTCTTATTTTATTTTATTACTTTTGTTGGCTCGTCCAAGTAATTTGTCACGTAGAGCTCGTAAACTGGCTGCTGCTCCTGGCTGGTGGCTTGCTTGTTTTCATTTCACGCTCCTTTTCTCCAAGTCCGCGTCTTTGCTCATAAAAGGATCAGTTTCGTCGACAGTCAATTTATTCCTAGGTAGTAAAAAAAAAGAAATTTTTTTACGGTAGTTTTTTTTCTTTCTTCTTAAATCATAGAATAAAACGCTAATTATACTTTTACAATAGAGGTGTCCCATTTGCTGGGTTGAATGGGATTGTGTGTGCGTCTCTGTGTGTGTAATATATATTTATCATCACTATGTGCCATCATTTTTCCACGTTTGTGATGTGACTCATCCAAAAGTTTTCTTTCTCGGGTGAACCACAACAACACTTTCGACAAATGATTTGAGCCAAAGTGTTCTACTACTATAGCAATTTGTGTTTGTGCTAAAGTATTGCATTGGAGCAGCAGGGATAATTGTATTTTTTGTGTGCTCACACACACACACACACACATCACCGTCATCATCATCATCATCATCACCACCACCTTTTAGCGTCAATCCCGTGTGAGTCGTCGTCCTTCTCTTTTGCCTTCTTTCTCTATCTAGTAAGTAAACTACAATAATATCAACCAATTCCACCTTCATCTAGGAAACCATTATGTAATCCACTAAAAAAAGAATTTGACTTTTGGGTTGCCTTATCATCCTGTCACCCGTTTGCTCAGTCAGTCAGTATATATATATATATTCATTGGATACAAATCTGGCATTGGGCTCGCCGTCGTCGTGCAACAATTCACATGGAAACCGTGTGAACTGAACACTGATATGCATCCAAGATAGTAAAAGTAAAATGTGGAGCTAATCATGCCCAGACGGAGGAGTTGTGTTGTGTGTGTGCATAAATGAGAGCACAATGTTTTCCTTTCCCCGGTTTTCATTTACATTGCATGTGTCAAGTTCAAGTCTAGATGTGTTTTTTCCCCAGAAAATGCCAAAAGTGGGAAGGAGTGCATTGTATTATTTTATTCCTTTATATATAACATCACACTGCAACCACCATTTAGAGGTTAACTCTTTGTCATTTTGAGATATATAGTTTTTTCCCCTCTCGCTCTCCTGCCAATCGAAATTCTATTGACTTGTTCTCCCAGGGCAAAGACTTGCCGGTTTCGGGATGCCGGCGCGGTGCGGTGTGTGGATTCCATGATATTTTTTAAGTCTCATTTCGCTAATATACCTCCTCCTCCACTCTACCTCAACGGAACGGGCTAACAGACAGACGAGGCGACTGCACAATATTTTTTTCTCTCTCGTTGGACTAGTTTTAGTCATTAGTAGGGGAATAATACCAAAAATAAGTCCTCGTCATATTCCATTTTGGGCTGCTTGCTGCTGTTAGCATTGAATTGGAGGTTGAGCTGGAGGTACTTTTCAGAAGAGAGGAGAGTGGAAGTGGTGGTGGTATCGTCGTCTTATGGGAAAAAATAAGTTACAATACAATTACAATTACAGTTTCTCTCGTGGAGGATGATAAAACGTCCGTTTGTTTATACTTTATTATTATTATTCCGAACACTTGAGCAGGAACTGATCTCCGCGCCCGGCTACCTACTATAGTAATACCAATAAGAATAATCATAATATTTAATATAAGATCACTATCAAAAAAAAGGAATACTTAAGCGTGTAAATAGCGGCTGAGTTAAGTAGTTGGCTCGACTCTCTAGCTTTTCGTGACTGTAGGGCTCGTTGTCGTTGATGTTATATCACCAGGAAACATCATCATCGTCATCAGCAGTAGCAGCAGCAGCATCAGTAGCATCCCAACGAACCATATTTTGTTTTTCAAAAGTGTAGAATATATACATACATCATTGAAAGTGAGCGATCTGAAAGTAAAGTTGACGTACACACGGTGTGGGACACACAACACAAGACTCAAAAGGAGGCACCAGACCTTGCCTACTATTTTTTCGCTAACTCCATCCAAATCCCACCAGCCAGTTATTATTATATTCTATAAATATATGTATATTATTATTACTATTATTATATATGTTCAGTATGAAAAAAGACAGCCCATGATGTGCTCTAATGTAACTGAGTATTCCAATAAGAGCCGTGGGGTTTCCAAAGGATGATGCTGATGCTGTATTCCCCAATAGCATCATATCGTTAAATCGCCGTCATCAGCGTCATATTCCACGGAAGCATATTTCACTCTGTGCTCATTTCACCGAGCAACCTGAAAAACAAAACGCAAATACTACTCTCAAGTTTTACCAAAAAAATAAAAAATTGACCTACAAGCCGCTTGCCGCGACTATATACAATTTCTGTTTTAAAAAGGTCTCTTCTTCTTCTTCTTGTGCGACTAGTCATTTCCTTGGCTTTTGGAGCTTATTATAAATATTCTCAGCCGCCTTTGTCTTTGAATAAAAGTTTGTACGTGCTGCTTCCACTTACTGTCACGGTTATTATTATTATTACTATTGTTGTTGTTGTTGTTGTTGTTGTGTAACTTTCTCATCGTGCCTTTTTCCCATTGTCAAAAATATCTCTACGTATATAACCAACACGCCGCCGCCGCCTCCGACGACGACGAATTTAAACGCATGGACATTTCATGTAATCGAATCGCTATCGCTAGTAAATTTCACTGGGGGAAATAGCTTGTCTCGGTTGCATTCTTCCTGTGTGTGCTCAACTGACAGACTTTCACTCAAAATCCAAGAAATGTACACAGAGATACTTACTTTCCCATGATACAGCACAGGATTTCCGTAAATTTCAACTGTATAGCTCTGTTTCTCTTGACGTGAAGTGAGTTTATATTTCCCGATTCTCTCCCATATTTTGTCGTAACAATTACAGTTTTTGGGAGAGGAGGACGAGGAAGAGTGAGGGAATGTTTGTAAACAGAAAAAAAACAATATTTTTTTGTATTACGGAAGGAAGTAACCGGAAGGGGATATCTTCTAGTGCCCCCCTCCGTTTTCATAGGAAACACATATTAGCCCATATTGTTGTTATCAAACAAGTTATTAAATTTCATGGCCTTTGAGCAAACTACACATCTTTAAGAATTTATGGAGAACTGGACAGAGTTTTGTCAACAGGATTTTTGTTTGTAATATGACGGGACATGAACACATGTCCAAGAGCTATATATTATAATGTAGTAGACATGATGAGGAGGGTAGTGGCTGCTTTTTTCTTGTGTACATCTATCTCTCTGTGGACGCCTATGTGCCATTGTCTTGTTTTTCTGGTGTAAGGAGTCCAGTTTACGGGACTCCTGTCAATAAACAGTCTCAAAATTTGGTTCCTTGTGTTATTCACGCTTCTCTTTATTATTGCAAAGGTGAGCATGTCATCCTCACTTGAGCAAAGTGGAGCAGTTGAAGTGGAGACGGAAACAGACTCCTCCAAGCTTAAAGAAATGGTAAGTCAATTTTTTCTCATTTTTTTCGCTTTTTTCTAGCTTATAACGATTATAATAATATTCCTAGAAACAAAAAAAACTGAATAATGCCACATATATATTATATATGCTATACATGTATCCAACACACTGTGTGACTCGCCAGTAAACAAAAGCAAAAAACATAGTAATAATCATTGACATTTTAGGTTTTTTTGTTGCAAAATCAAGTCATGTGGCGAAAATGCTAAGGGTTTTTTATGTTTTCTTTATACTGCAATCAACTTGGCCTTGATGGTGGGATGTGTGGTTGGTGTGACGTAAAATTTTATAATTTAATGTCTAACTCCGCATACAGCACAGCGTGTACCAAGAGTTCCTTTTTGTGGGGGATATCATCTTTGTCATTCCCGTTGTCGTGAAAGTTTGGCTCATTCAGTGCATTTAAAGCACGAACGAAGTACGAAGCATATTATATCTGATCGTGAGTTTAATAGAAACAAGATCAGCTTGTCACTAAAAGGAACTGATTAACTGGTTCTCTACACGCTGATGATAACGTGATAGCGTGAATGCATGCATGCAAAAAGCGAACATCTGCGTAGAAACGTACTTACGTATTTCACAAAATGTGTAGTTAAGCACGTTTAACAACAGTTGCAGTAGTCGTCGTTCTCTGAGGCGAGCGAGCGAGTAGTTAGTTAGTCAAGAGGATGCAGTGGAAACGAAAGAGATTGCGTCGTTGTCAAGCTGAAGAAGCCTGAAGTAGATCTTTCTCGCTTTTTTGCAGGTCGCCCCGCCAGTAAAAGCAGTCTTCAGTCTAGCTATTATTTAATAATATTCATGCAAACTAGACGGATACAGGGTATATAGCCCGGAGTTTAGAGAGAGAGAGAGGAAAAAAATGTAAAGTGAAATGCATGTATCTATCTATCTGGTATATAAATGTACTTACGAAAGAAAATTTTATATAACTATAATGTTATTATACATTAGCACCCTTTTCATGAGCTCTGTATTCACTTATTCTGTATCAACCAGAAGGTTGAGTATTGAGAGAATTATTTAAGAGAGAGAGAGAGAGAGAGAGAGAGAGAGAGAGAGAGAGAGAGTAGAGAATTATTTAAGAGAGAGAGAGAGAGAGAGAGAGAGAGAGAGAGAGAGTTTGTGATGTGATTTTTTTTCATCCTCAAACATTACCAAACAAGTCCAGGTTGAAGTTGACTTGGCTTTGGTTTCGTTTTTGGCATGCTTCAACTTTCTTGAACGTCTGGCATACATTGCTCTTTTTCTACTCCGCTCGTCGTCCCTACTACTCCTTGTCTGTCTAAGATTTTTGGTGAAATTGAACCTCTACAAGGTTCAGCAGCAGTAGTACGTCTATATAGAAGCTGTGTTTTTTTTTTAAAAAAAAAAGAAGTTATATCACGAGGGATCATTATGCTTCTTAAATTTGGATGCACAAAAAAACCTCTATCCTGCAAATACATCACACAGGCATTAGGGAGGCAGAGCTGGCTAGAGGTATTGATGTATCACACAGTCTACCAGAGTGGGACAGTCCGCAGGTCTTTGTTGATAACAGAACTATTTATGTATTTCTCAGGACACAAACGAATGCATTATCTATTAGAAAAAGGGGATAAATTGTATAGATAGATGAGTATTTCAGGAGCGGGTGATAATAAGAAATGAGTAAAAGCGGAGCTTGTGCTGCTGCTATTATATAACCAAACGCCCAAGCAAGCACACCTTCTTCTCTGACTTTTGAGAAGATGCTCCACTGTTTGTGTGTGTGAGTGAGGGTTCCACCGAACGACTATTTGCTTTTTTACCAGTAAATACCAAGGCAGCAGCATCGCACACAATGCACACGGATGGCTGGCATTGGTATCCGCCTACTCACTCATCTGATGAAAAATCATGCAAACCTTAATGGCGAAGAAGAAGAAGATGAGAGTGGAGCTCGGTAAAAAAAGTCGAAAAGGGCATGATAACTTGGTCTTACAACCAAAAAGTTGTGTCAGTTGCTCTGAAAAAAAAACAACTATATACATTCGAGATATTACACTGCCAACCAATGTCTATATACAATACCTGTTCCGAATTTACACGGGTGCCCCTAAAACAGTCAGTTTTTACCGGATTTAAAACACTCTTGTAAAGAAAGACTCGCCAATAGCATAGCATAATATATCGAGCAGTTGTATATGAATTATAGCACGCCCTGTGTAAAGTTAGTAGTCTCAAAAAAATTCTCTAGAATAGTAGAACACGTTGAGCCCAATTTTAGCAAAACTGTAAAACCATATTATACAATTCTTGGTCCTAGTGTGTGTGTGTTTGTGTGTTGTTGGCTGATTCCAAAAAATAATTTACTTGGCCATGAAATCCCCGCACGTATAATTCATTCGGAGTGCACATGTACTCCTCTGAAATTATCTGCACAACTATAAATACACAATGATAGCATAGTTTTTATTACAGCGTCCAATTATGCGTCTTTTTGTACAAATAACCAAATCTCGTGGCTCTCGCTCTCCCATGATGAGTCTCCCAAAGTTGCAAAATCTCTCGCAGTCAGATATATTGTCGGTGAAGTAGGTGCAGGACGACGGACGGAGCAGAGTTGGGCACGTTGCAAATCTTTTCCCTCTGGCCTGCTTGCTACTTACTTCAGAGAATAATTCACCACCACGGAATATGTCAGACAAAACGGAAAGTTTACATTATATTGCAGTAGCCTCAATGGGAATAGCAAGGCGACTCGGGGAAAAATAATCGCAACCGACCAATGATTAAAATGATGATGTGAGCAATTGCCCTTTTCAGTTTTTTCAGCAGCTGTTTCCACTATAGATAAAACCTTTTTTTGTGTGGCAAGATACCAGATGAAAAGTCATGATGATGATGACGACGACTGTTTAAATTGCTAAAAATGCTAAAACCTCGTTTTCTTAAAGACGCTTATTCCCCTTCAAACCGTTTGTTTTCAATTCTCTTCTTGTAGCCTCCTCATGACGACGATGACTGTCCTTTCTTTGAGTACAACATGCTCTCATCGTCGTCGTTTTCCCTTTTCGGTGCTAGCCCGAAACTTGTACATACATATATTATGAACATCATTGCGCGAATTTTCCGTTTGCAGTCGCGATATATGTATCCCGCGTTACGTAGGCACTAATAACTATATTTAGGACATTTCCTCCTTTTATTGTTTTGTTTTGTGCAAACCCCGCAGCGTGGTTCTTCTTTCCCGAGGATATTCCTCACTTTTTGAAACTCGCTTCACTCACTTTTTTCCTCTTGAGTCGTTAGTCTCTTCTGTTTTCCCTGTAATAAGTCAACCATTTTTTTTGACGCGTTATAAAAGTCAAAAGGGAGCAGTCATTGTCCATCATTGTATTTTTTTTCTAAAAGAAACTTTTTTTTTTCTTCAAACTGACAGTTCGCCAGTGTACGTTGTGTTTGGAGTTTTTACATACGTGCTATATAAGTATTTCATACGACAAGGCAATTTTTATTTTAGAGGGGTAGAAACCCCGAGAAAAAAAAACTTTTCATCTCTCAAGCAATTTCCCAGAGAATCACTAAAAGCTTCACACTACCAGCAATAAAACATTAAGTTAAGTTTTTCTTTCCTCGGATCACGATAATATTTATAGATTCCAAGTTTTTCAAGATGTACTAACGTGTTGCACTACCACCACATCACCACCACCACCATGGCGTCAATGTAGTATGAAAAAAATGGAAAGGATATGAACCCATTTTTTTGGCATAACTTCCCGAAAAAAAAATTTGGTGAAGTGAACTGATTGGGTTGGGTTTGACTCTTACGTGTATATATATATATATATATATATCTCCTTTCCCTCGACTAATATAAATATATGTATGTTGCTTATTACGCATGATTTTTCAAAGAGCAGCAAAATATGTCTACCTCTATATTGCGAGTAGACAGACGGGAGGTAATGTATGGGTCATTATATTTTATGTATGATATTTTTATTTTTGTAATCTGCTACGTACGTGTGTACATATTGTAAGGGAAAAACAACTGTATTTTAGTTTTTTTGCTGACGGATTTATCTATTTGGCCATATACCGTGGTCAATGGAAGTACTCATTGAGATAGGTCTCCAAAAAGTCTTCTTGTTTAACTGGGTAGCGTCTCAACAACCATGGAATTTCCACGAGCGTTCCCAAATTCCCATGAGTTGTTCACTTTTATTAGGTTTGTCAATTATGTAAATCACTCGAGAAAAGTGTTTTTTGCCTACACAGTGGTTATTTTGTGGGACATGTGACGCATTTTCAGTTTTTTTTTCTTCGGTTGAGGTGAAAGAACATGTTTTAATTTATTTTTTGTGTGTGTGTGTGTGTTTTGCAGCTGGAAAATTGTGACGGAGAAGAGGAGCGAGAGAAAATACTGCGTCGAATTCAGTCATTGGGTGAGTTTTATAATATTTTCTGAACAAAATTATCTCTTATTATTATTAAGCCACATGCTTTTTATTTTATCAAAATTATGGGGTTTACGGAAGGATTGGGAAATTAGCGAGTGTAATTAGGGATGACGAGTAAATCAAATCTGAGGATGAGTTTTTTTTTCTCTCTCGGAGAGATTTATATAAACGAAGTGCTTGTAGTTGATTTCAAGGGAAGTAGGGTTTGGAAAGCTATATGATATAATAACCAAGAGAGAGGGGACCTCTTTGATTCGGCGAGTATTTCTCGCTCATTTCTGTTTTTTTATTTCTGTTGAAATTGGCATCACTTCCATTGCTCTCTTGTATCTTGATACATTTACTCAACAATGTCACCCATTTTTCTTATTCGATGCATTCATCAACGTTTTTATTGAGCTTGTAGACAGCCAGGCAGCTCTAGAGCAATATAAAAGGCAACCAGTTAGAACTTTTATTTGTAATTTCTCGCTAGACAGCATATAGCTTCTCGGTGACTATTCTCGGTGATTGATTTGCGAGACTAGAAAAAAAAACTGCCAATGAACATGGGAGTGGAGTGAAGAAAAATCCAAGATTACGTACAACCAACCGAAAAGAAAGATTCTCATATTGCGGAAAGGAGCATACATACACTGCCGCTGTTGCAGTAGTAGCAGGATAGCGCAGCGCTGTGCTAAATAAAGTTTAGTGATGAAAAAATCCAAGTATAAAAAATTGTCGAGGGAATATTCTGGTTTTGTAAAATGGTCGTAGTTTCCTCCATACTATTCCTCAAGTTCAGTGTTAGAGTCTGTCTCACATTTCAAGTTTTTAATATATATTGAATGAATAAAGCTGGCAGTAGCGAGCGAATGTCACCACACCACTGCACTGGTAATTGATTCACAGGATTTGATCATATCGTCATTATCATCATCATCATCAGCGACAGTATGAAAATCTATGTATGATAATCATCGCTCGAGCTAAAGTTTGAGTAAAAAAAACTACAATGGCTATTGGGTTGATTTTAAAGTGAACAAAAATCATCCACCTACACACTCCACCGACGACCGGAGTTCCACGAGGTTGTAAAACAGGAATATAATCAGGAGACAAGATGAATGATGAAATGCTCGCAGGAGAACATTATCAGTGTCACTCGTTTCCCAAAAAGAGTTTTGTAGGTTGTATCTAGGAAATTTGAGTTTTGTTATATAATTATGGACATGTTGAGTCGGAGGAGGTGGTGGAGACTCTAGACACGTCTGAGACTCCTTAATTGGCATGTCTTTACGGTTGGCGATTGTCTTTCATCCTTTGATAGATTTCCATTTTATATACGTATTTGGCAACGCTGTGCGCAAAGGCTTTGACTTATGCTAATGAGATGAGGAAGTTTATTGTCGTCATGTTTTTCAACGCATTAGGCTAACACCTGGATTTTACAATCGTGTAGTACCTATGTAATTTCCTTTTATCTGGTTAGCCGTCATTCCAACTCTTGCTCAGTGTCATGGACTCTACTTTATTTCTCCTGTGTGGAAAAAATTAGTCCCTGATTATGCGAAATTAAATCTGATGGCATTTTTTGAGATACAGATTTTGCCTAAAGTTGGAAAATAATCTGCGCACAATGTGCAATTATTGATAGTTTCGATGATTTGATTGTTGTCAGAGTTGAATATTGAAACATTGTTGGAACCTGAATGTATCTATATTTATTTTTGCATCATTTGCATTTATTTTTGTAGGTGAATCTTCGTCTGTGGAAATAGTGGAAGAGCGCCGCTCCAGCTCAACTCAGTTGACACGGCAATCCTCAACTGCTGCTTGTGAGAGTGGAGATCAAGAGCGACTCGTGTCAGCGACAGAGAGTGGAGGGAGGGAATCCGAGTCGTCTACATCGGTGGATGTGACGGGTGAGTTGATGCCGTTGATATTAGGTCAGCTACAAAGCTCTTTGGATAATATCTCTGCATCTGCTTCCACATCTTCTGTGGTTGGCGGTGGTGGTGGTGGTGGTGGTGGTGCTGGGGCTTGTGCAGCTTCATCAAGTCATAATATAGTGGGCAGTCAGTTTCATCAATTATCTCATTCTAGCTCTCATAATAGTCCTCATATTAGCAATAACTCAAGTAAGAGTTTGGGCAATAGCAATAAGAGCAGTTCGTCTTCCACTACAAGTTCGTCTGTCGGCAACTCTTCTAACAACAGCGGTGCTTATATCGGTAGTGGTGAACCAAGTGTTGGTAATAATAGCAGCAGTAATAGCGTAATAAGTGGCAGTGCTGGTAGTATTGGTGGTGGTGGACTTCTTGAGCAGCGATCTGGTGGTGCTCCTGCTTCTGGTGAAGAGGAGAGTTCCGCGAGCAGCGAGGAGTGCCTCTTCGACTCTGGCACTGAATCCGGCGAGGATTTGTCGGCAAACCTGAGCAACAACTCTGCTGGCATTATTGGCACTACTGATGCCACACAACCGTCAGCGGGTTCCTCATCAGCGTCCGCAACAGCCAGCCAACCAGCTGCTGCACCGTTATTGCCATCAGTTGCAGACTCACAACTTCCCCGTCAATATGACAGGGTTTCGAGCGAGTTCTCTAGTTTCATCGAGGGATTGAAAAATTCTCTGAGGAGGAATTCCGCCAAGGACACAGTTTTCCTCAAATCTTATTACAATCGTGCCTCCTCCTGCGTCCTAGAGTCCAGCGGGGCTGGTGAAAGTGCGCCGCCAGGGAGGAAAACTCCGCAAAATTCTCAGTCTAATCCTCACCTCGCAGGAGAGGGGAAACCTAATTTTAAGGCTTCGCTAAAGCCCCGTGCAAACAGTATTTCCGGTGAAAGTCGGACAACGGCTGCTGAGGCCGCACTTTTCGACGACGAGCAATCAAACAATATTGTGTCCGCCGCATTGTCCTCCTCGCTTGCCCAGGGAGGCAACGACTCTGGTCTCATTCAACAGGTTGACAGTGTTCTCTCCCTGCTGCGAGACTCCCTGATCAAAGATCCCAGTTGCCTTGCGAAAATCCCCGGAAATCCAGAAATCAGTGCGTGTGATCCGTCCAAAGGGAAAGAGCTTATTGCTCTTATTGATCGCCTCAAGTCTTCCCTCAGTGCGGAGGATCGGGAGGAGAGCGACAAGAAAAACTCATTACCAGTAAATCCTAGTGGGACACGTGAAGTGAGCACCGTAAATCACGAGAGTGCCCCTGCCTCCCAAGGATTAGAGGATACAGGTCAGTCAAGCATGCTTGGTTGGGCACAACCCCGTCCACCTGACATTGTCCCATTTCCTGTGGCACGAAGCAGCTCAAATCCATGGGTTGGTGATTTTTCAGCATCATCCTCAAATGACCAAATAAGTAGTTGTAGCACGACGGGAGGAGCAGGCTCAGAGTTTGACCTAAGTAATCAAGGCATGGTCGAGCAAACTAATATTACTTTTGGTGGGAGTAAAACTACTACTACTGCTGCCACTCCAATAAGTAAACCAGAGCAGCAGCAGCAACAACAGCAGGCAGGAGAAGCCGTTCCGTGGAAAATCCGACTGGCCAAGAGACGCTCTCAGCCGAGATCTCACACGGTTGGCGTTACACAGGAGGAATTGGCCCAGGCTCGAAGGTTGTTTGAAGAATCTACCGGATTTCGCCTTGACGATCAGCAGCAGCAACAGCCACAGCAACAAAAACAGCAGCAACCCAGCGCTTTGCCACACCAGAATCTCTCAATGTATTCGAATATGCAGGATTTATCCTCGCTAGGTGACTCCGACGGCTTCACCTTAAACAGTGCTACCAGCAGTAATAGCAGTAATAATCAGTATCCCAACATAAATAATAATAATTACAACCGGAATGACGCTGCTGCAGTTGTTGGCACCATTCCGGCTCTCCCTCTTGCTACTACTACTACTGCTGCTGCTTCGGCTTCCTCGGGCTCGGGGAAACTTGAAGACAGTCTGCCTCTCTCACCCACTTCTGTCGCGTTCCCACATGACTCCAACCATCAACCACTCGTAATGAGCGGAACGGGCTTGGGGAGCAACACCAACATCACGGACCAGCAGCAAATGATGCCAACTAGTGGTGGCTGTGTGGCTAAGCCGAGCTGGCAGATGGATGTCGAAAAGCGACTGACAAGTATACCTCGACCTTTTGTCCCCTTTGTGAAGCATGCTACGCAGTTCTACGAAGGTTACCAACCTCCACCCGAGCGGCGCATGACCTATGCCAGCATTGACGACAGTTGTCCCATTCTGGGAGGGGTTGCTGGCAACTTGAAAATTAAACCTTTTCGCACGTACTCTCTTGATAATAATAAAAATACGTCAGTTGGCGACGCTCACGACGACCCCAGCAAATCTTTGTTTACCCCTCAGGAGACTGTTCAAATTGCTATACACCAGGCCGCTATAAAAAAGCAAATGTCGGAGGAGGAAGACAGGAGAAAGAGGAGAAGCAGTTTGACCTCCTCGCACCAAATTTATGGCTCCAAGGAGGTGAAGCAAGAGAGAGATTTTTCACTTGGAATGCCCAAACCCTACTCTCCACCGCATGCTAAGAAACAACAGCAGCAACAACAGTATGATTATGGGCAGCAGCAGCAGTTGGAACAGAAACCGTATGAGATTCCAAGTAGCCCCGCGCAAGTGAATCCCCCTCCTCAACACGAATATTCCTCGTTGTTCCAATCCGGCGATTCTGGATTTACAGAGGAAAGTGGGCCGGAGAGTCATCAGAAGGATGACCACTCCACAATTTGTTACGATAGTTCCCCCATCAATGAGCCGCCGCCGCCGGTCCCGGTGTCCAGCACACCAATACCAATCAATAGTTCCAACAGCTTGGTAAGCATTAATGGCACTAATGTGCCCTCAACCGGTAATACAATAACGTACACTGCGACCCCATCCGCAGCTCTCCTCCTCCAACAGCAACAGTCTTCGAAAAGAATTGAAAATGTTCAGATATCCCTGAAGGAGCTGAGCTGCTCGGAGTTCCCCCAGCTCCAGATTGCCATCACACTCAACACAAATAATGATAATGCTTCTGGGACTGGGAATGCTGGGGGGAGTGCTGGAGGACAAACTACCACTTTCACCGCGATCCCTAACGTCAGCTCCGCTTCTGTCACGACAAATCTACAAATAGGAAACCCGCCGCCGTCAAACGTCAGCAATGTCGTAGCAACGTCGACGGGCATGAGACCAGTGCAAATGGACCTGTCCAGTGCTCAGTACTTTTCAAACGATGAGGGCCAACAAACGGCGACTTCCGTGTCGCGGGCGATCCGCTACAAGAGTAAAAACGAGAGGAAGAAACGAATGAAGAGGGCAAATACCATTGACATTCCACATCCACCTGGACTCATCCTCCATTCTAACAATGACGATGATGATAGCGAGATGGAGGACGAGGAAGACTCTGACTTTAATTATAAAATGACAAAGCCCTCCAACAATCCCTCTGGAGGGAACAATGGTGGGGCTTCTCATGGGCATCAAACATCAAAGGGGGTACCCTTCCAGGCAAAAACCGATGGGGACCGCAAGTTTCTCGCTTTTCTCGAGAAGAATAACGCGCTCAGTGATAGTAGTGCAGTGAGGTCAGTCCGACCTTCCTACTTGGGAGTAAATGATAAACAGTGGACGAACCGATTCTGCAATCTGAAAACATCCTTTGAGTCCAGTAGTCAAGGGTCAAGTCCAAGTGCCTCTCCAGTACCTTCTCCACTCCGAGGACCGAGGTCCGTCTCGGAAATGGCGCTCGCCCAAGGGAAAGGAGGTAGTCTCGCTGGGGACAGTTTTTCAAAGCCGGTGTGGGCCAACACGGACAAATCCCAGCTGCCTCCGCAAGTTCGAAACAAGTTGCACGTTTTTGAGAATAAATCCTTTGAAACTCAAATATCTGATTTGCCATCTTGGCGATCTCCACCTCCCACAACGGCGCCCTTTCAAGCGAACAACAACTATGGAGGTAGGATGATATCCGGGATGAAACAGACTGTGAGCACCAACGCATTAAATCAAGTTAGAGGAGGAGGAGGAGGACAGTCTATGAAAATGTATCATCGTCCCGTCTACTCATCCCATGATAACGTGGCAGTCACGGAGAAAAAGATTCACTTTCAGGGTAACTCATTCGATAGCAAACTCCAAAACCAGCAAAGTGTGAGAAAGCCGATGGCTGTCAAGGCAGGCCAATTAATGCAGTCTGTGGATACGACACCAGCAATGAAAATGCAGCAGCAGCAGCAGCACCATGGAAAAGCACCACCGGATGGTGGGGTTCACATGGTCCACGCCACAGCTGCTGCTTTAGAAGCAATGAAAAAGCAGTCTGCTGCTTTTGTTCCTTCTTCGTTTGTACCTGTACAAAGTGGGAGTGGGCCGGCTGGTCCTTTTCCACCTGGAAAAGTGGTGAATCAGTCGGAAGATAAAGTCGACTTACCGTGGGCAAAACGAGCTACAGACTCGCCATCCTCTCAGCAGCTACCCCGAGATGCTAATGCTGGAAGAATACAAATGTCGAAAACGATATTTGAGCATCCTCCAACAACGACAACAATGTCTCAGTTGCCCACCTCAGCGCTACCTGCTCTTCCTGCCAGTGTTCACTCACAACAGCAGCAGGCATATCAACAGCCAAGGCCCCCACAAAAAGAGTCACCTGTGAAGTACCAGACTGACATTTCCCCCAATCTCACGTTCATGTCGGGCCCTCCCGTCAACATCAGTCCGAACAAGGCCAACATGAGTCCAAATCTTGTCAACATTAGTCCCAATATGGCAAATATAAGTCCGAATATGATAAACATGAGTCCGAACATGGCAAACCTAAGTCCGAATCTTGCAAGCAGCAGTCCCTCGACGGGCTCCTCTGGAGTGAGTCCGCAGCAAAAGTTGATATCGTTTAACCAGATGGGTGGCTCGGCAGAGGACTTTGTACCCGTCTCCAGACCCACTTTGAGGACATTTGGTGTAACTCAGAGTTTTGATGAGGCATTCAAGCGAAAACTGGAGCAGCAAGTGACTTCCGGCTCTGTGTTGTATCCGGAGGCTCATCAGGATCAGTTTTCCCTGTCTGTTGATAATAAGTCGACATTTGTGTCTGGAGCCTCGCCACATGACAACACTGGACAAGATCTTTCTCCAGGAAATATGAACAGTATTAATAGTACAAAGGAGTTTTACCAAAGTCGTGATTCAGCTTTTGCAAGGCAAATGATCCCTGTACCTGATCCCTCCCCAGGGGTGTCCCCGAATCAAGAGGATGATAGCATGGGCTCCGCCGATGACAATAGTATGAGTTCTGCCCTAGGTCCAGATGGACTCATCCTGACTCCAGTGGTAGCCAAAGTGATGAGAGGACCTCAGCAGCAGAGGGCGACCATGACTAATAAATTATCGTATAAAAATGAGGAACAGCAAAACTCGAGGCTCACTAGTGCCAGATCGAATTTGAGAAATATTTTGAATCAATACCAAGCATCATCCTCATCCTCTGTGGATACAAGTCCACCTAATCCCAGGCCGCAGCCAGGAAATCTGCTGAACTTGCCACCTCTAACGAAATCCTTGTCTGGAGATGCTATAATTAATAGTCAGCAAAAGCAAGCAATGCCCACGCAACATTTCTTGTCCCAGGAGGAAATCAGTAGGCGTCCTCCAGAACCTCTGCCACAAAGCCAGCAGCAATTTCATGACCAGGAAGTGCCCCAACGACCGATTCTCATCCCGAGGCAAAAGAGTCTTTCAGAATTTCCAAAGATTGCTAATGCTCCAAAGATTGAGCCATTAACAGTGGAAACGGACTTGTCCAGGATGAATAATATTGCCCAGAAACAGCAGCAGGGCCGGCCTGCCCAGCATAATAAACCTGCCATTCAGCCACCGCAACAACAACAACAACAACAACAACAACAGCAGCAGCAACAACGAATCGCCCAACAGCAATCTCAAGCCATGCAAATGCAACAACAGCAACAACGGATCCTTCAGCAACAAGCTCTTGCCGTCGCTGCCCAACAGCAGCAAGCCAGAATGATGCAAATGCAACAGCAACAACAACAAGCTGCCTCAAAAGCGACCACCCGAAGTTATCCAGACTCCTTGCAGCGAACCTCATCAGGAAGTAGTATCTTCAGCCGAGCAAAGAATCTCTTTTTTGGAAGTCAAGACGGAGCCCCTCCCTCGACCAAACTGCGCCCCAAGCTTCCAACGCAATCGAAGCAAATCACATTTCCAAAACAATACGAAGCCCAGATGTCCCCCGAAAGCGCTGACCGGAAGCAGCGAGAACTGTCAGCCTACTTTAAACAGCAGCAACAGCAACAGCAACAAGAGTTTCTGCGGGGTGCCGGCATAACCGGAGGTAAATTACGGAAGAGTGCTTCCCATAGCAAAATTATGCATCGGCAAAGGTCTCTTTCTGATGGGGATGAGGACGTGGATGCAATTTTTGAAAGCCTTTTTAAGGCTTCTGGTACGGCCAAACGTAAAACGAAAAAAACAGAATTTGAACGTGGCGTCGTTGATGATTGAGCCTGCTAATTTTTTTACACTCATCGCAGTAGCCAGCCAAAAAAAAAACAAACAACTATTATTTTTTTCTCTTTTTTTTGTTTCTTTCTTTTGAGAAGACGTAGTGAAGCTTCGTCATTTTAACGATATTAATATTTATATAAGCTACCCGATGCGAGCGATATATATTTACCTATATATCAAAAGCTAAATATTTAATCTGAAGCGAAATTTAAGTGCTGCTGCTACTACTACTACATAGTTTTTAAAACAAATTATTTGCAATATTTGAGTAGCAAAAACAAACAGTACTGCAACGGTAGCTCCGCACTGACCGAGCTTATTATTTTTTTCACTACTGCACTCTTTTGAGCGATTTCTGAGAGTAACTGATGATGGCGAAAATGATGAAAGGAAATGGCGATTGAAAGGAATTTTGGGCAGTGAGAAGAATGCCTCTGTTCAAAATTTATATATATTCTCTGTGAGTTGGCAAATCCGTTTATTTTATTAGTGGTGAAGTTTTTTTTTTGTTATATTTTTTGTTACAAAAAAACGCTTAATTTTTTTATTCCCTTGTAGAATGCAAAAAAAAATCACGTTTTGTCCATTCGTTCACACTTGACCACTTTTTAACGAATATAACGAACTTGTAGCACGTGTGATTAGGATTTAATGCCGAGATTCTCATAACAGATGCGCAAAGAAAATCTCAACGCTCATCTTTTTTGAAATACATTTTTAACTACTATAATTATTACTCTCATATATAATCGCTGCTATTGCTACCGCTAAAACAATTACTGACTATAATCTCATATATATGCATTGATGTTCAATCTTATGGCGTTGTTACCATTTGCCGCTGCATAATTTATTGATTTTCTAAAGTATGCCTTTATTTTAATATATTATTATTATGATTTAAATACTTAATTGCCTATGTAAAAACATTTGATGGTATGGTTGCTCTCGCTCCAGATTATTGACATTTTTTCTCTCAATTTCTCTAAACTTTTCATTTCCTTAGTAACTCTAGGAGTAAGTAGTAAAACAAAGCTGAAATTATCCTGCAAAAAAAAAATCAGAAGAGCTGTGAAAAGTCGCAAACCGGAGTTGGAGTAAATGGCTGGGAGAGAGAAGACCCAAACGAGAAAAAAAAATTGACATTTTAATTTGAAAACTTCACCACATTTTTACTATTTCCAAACATTTCAAAAACACATTCCAAGTCCTTCATGCAAAACTTAAGAGAAAAAAAATACACACGAGAGAAAAAAATCGCCTTGTGGTTTCGTTCGGAAGGCCTACATCATCATCATCATCATCCATCATATACCTACTTAAATATACCTACAAAAAAACCTAATTAAGAACTCAACCTAGTTTAGAGACTCGAAACAATAATATTAACACAGTAGTGGACAGTTATACAAGTTGCTGATTATGATTATGCGAGAGGAGATACGCACACTGAACACTTAATGCCTTATTGCTTGCCCATTGACCAAAACATTACATATAGTTCGTACAAGATATTGATTGTGCACTACTAGACATCATTAAACCAGAAAAAAATACTACTGATTTACAATTGCAATCAAATTAGAAATCCTTTACCGACGGCGAAATTAAGTATTTTCGTGAAGGAAAAAACAAGTGCGAATAATATGCAGGGTTGTTGAAGAGGGGATGATGGCAGATACCTGATTTTTTAAAACTTTTATCGAGAGTTTCAAAAAACATGATTGTGTTTTCAGTAAAGTTTTCTTGGTTTGTGTTTGCACTTAATCAAGCAGTGAGAAGGGGTTTAAAGTTTTTTTTCTCTAGATTGTATATCAAATCAGTGAATATTATTACAAGGATATAATTGCGTATTAATGTTCATAGCCATAATTTAGCCTAGCCATTACGAGATTGTTTAGAAAGTGAAAAGGGGTTTTTACATTATTGAGTAATACTTAATAATAATGGGGGCTTGTTTGCAAAAATCCGATGCATTTTTGCCAACGCAACTCACGTATGTCTAATGCAGATTGCACATGCACTTTTTTGCAATATATTATTATACTACTGTAGCTATATTATAACACGGATATTTTGTACCGCTGCTGCTCTGCGCTGTGTATATATTAGACGCTCCATATCTATATAACTGTAACGGAACGGGGTACTAAAGACTGTAAATATTTTCTCTAAAAAAATGGTAGTTTTTTAAGAAGCTGCTGACACGTATTCATAGATTCATGGATTTCACAAATCCAATTTACAAAAGCAAATATGATAATATTCCAGAAACAAAATTAACATTGTTTAAAAGTTAAGTTTTTCCTCAACAAAACATACATTATTATTGTATATATTATTCAGTTCAGTTCCGCATAAATCGCTACATTTTTTACTATTTTTTGCAAAACATATATATTCACATCGCTAGGAGTTTATATAAAACTCGTAATATTTTTTAATATCTTGATTAATTATTTTTGTGTGACACTTTTTTTTAATTTTTTGTGAACCCGTTTTTTGAGAGTAGCATCTATTTTCCATGTATTTTCTTTGTTTTTACAGTGGAGTCGAAAGCTAAAAAGAGTGCTGAGGCTGTTTCAAAGTCTGTCCCTTCAAGTTCTTCGAAATCTGTTGAATGTAAGTATCAATACGCACAACTATCTCGGGATTCTCACGTGTTTATACAAAATTTAAAAAAAAATGTTCAAATTGCATGGCCTATTCTCCAATTTTTGAAGGGCCATCCCTGAAATGAGTATAAACTTTACAAACCATGTTGTATCGCGTATTGTGTATATAAATAAGAAGAAAATGAGGTCAAATTGATTTCCTTAAGATATCCACTCAACCTCGTAGTTTTTATATAATTGGCTCTCTATCCAAAAAAAAACAACCAGCAACTGCTACAGTATATATATATATATATATATACTCGTAGACGTAGAGCTCTCGTTTTGTTTCGTTGTTTGTAATATTCATCAATGTACTATTTATTATTATTATTATTATTTTATTTTATATCAGCAACTATATGCGTATTCAGCTTAACTAGGTTGCAGGCAGGTCTTATCATTGAGGAGACTCAAGTACTTCATCTTTATAAAAAACACAAGTATTTAAGCTCTTGTAGACTCGCTTTATTAGTTTGTTGTTGTCTTCGCTATCGTAGGTTGCTTTTAGTGTAGCGTACTAGTGATCTCTCGTAGTTTACTTATTTCTTCATAAAAGTAAAGTTTAAGCACTTAATTTACGATTAGTAGACGCACGCTTTCCGGTATTTTCCCAATCGTAACGTATATAGATAGCGTGCTTTATTGTGTTCCGAAATTCCGAATTCGTTTCGTTCCTTCTTCCGTTCGGTTCCACTCGAACAAGTATCCACACATTATATATTACTCGCAGTGCTCTCTAGTTTAGGATTTGAGTGAACTTGTCAGTTTGATAGACTCATTTGTGGTGTGTTCTTAAGTATATCTCGCATATTATTAGAGATTTTTTTAGAAGACGACACTACGTTATCAAAAAGAGTCTGTTGTATGTGTCCTTGGAGGAGGAAAGCGTCGCTCGCGTGTTAAGACTTTTTCTATCCTGTGTAGCGCCGCGCCGCCGCTAGCAGCTTAGTCGAATCTTTTTAGAGGCATATGATCATATATATATTTCAGGTGAACAGACCGAAATGAAGGCCTCCTCGACAATCATCTCTTCGTCATCTGTCAGCTCCTCCTCGTCTTCGTCTATGACATCTTCCTCAGTGTCCACTGCTACTAAAATTCAAAGTGTTTCTTCGTCATCTTCGGTGTCTAGGCCCAGTGTCCAGGCATCTCCCATGAATAAATTCAAAGCAATGGACCAACAGGCAAAGTTAGTTGAATGACACTGAAAACAAAATCCCTTGGTTATAATTTTTTGTAAAAAGATTTCCTCAAACAAAACTTCCCCTAAGATTTCCTTCAATCAAATCTAATTATCCCCCCTCCAACTTAAATTTTGTTTAAGCGTTTCGTCTTATGAAGCGGAGGATATTATTTTATTTTTATATTTGAAACAAATTCCTATTATTTTAGCCGCCGTAACTCCGACTCCGATTTGTACTTGGATAGATAAGAGCCCGAGCTCCAAAGTTTTTTTTTTTAAAAAAAAAGAGTTTTTAAAAGAGTTATTCCAGTTCCACCAAGATTTGAAATCAGGTCTATTTTCCAGGCCAGCAGCCCTAATTATAATAGGTATTCACAACAAATTTTTTTTCTCATGCCATACTTGAGTTGTTCGCAAGAGTGTTCCCTTTTATTATTGAAAGACAAATTGAAACTTAAAATATTCTCCCTTACTATCCCCGTCACCCGTGCAGCAAGGAATGGTGTGTATTTACTACTTGGTTTGAAGAAGGGTTTTCCAAAATTCATTATTATTATGATTTTCTTAAAATACACAGTTAAAACTACATCCCGTATTGGGAAGCAAGCGGCCAAATATTGACATATGTCAACAGTGATTATTTTTTTCTGTTGACCAATGGGTATATACCTACTTTCGTGCTACACCTTTCCCCCATTTTTTTCTTCTTCTATTTTTGCATTTTTTTTTTTGGGTAATTACATACTTTTTTTTCTAAACTTAAGTATTTTTTGGTAATCCCCAAAATATTCATGTACACAGCCCAGGAAAAAAGACAGGAGCACCCCTTTTCAAATTCGCAAATGAGGGTTTGAAGGCAAGTGCCAGCAGTGCGAAAGAAATGCTCCTTTACTGGTGCCAATGTCGGACACGAGAATACGAGGTTAATTTCATTTTCAACAAGTTCACAATCAATCACAAACCAAATTCATATATCTCCCCTGACGTTTCTTTTTGTATATATAAACTTGTAACCACAAATATTTTTTGTTGTAAATAATCGATATTATTATACATATTATTTTTTAACGTTACTCCACTTCCGCTGGAAAATTCATGAGCGACAATTTCAGCGAATTTATTTTTTTTTTGTAGCAGAATTTTAACTCGTGTAAAACCCGAACCTTTAAACAAGACAACACATATACGTATATTGTGTTGCTATACCGTTTTGTAATACAATAATGACAACACATCCTTACTTAGTTTCCACTAAACGAATCCAGTTGACAATGACAAGAATTGTGACAATTAAAGGGACTTCAGGCCACAGAAAGAACAAATATCAGCTCAGCATTACATTCTCGCCTTTTCTCTCACTTTTTTTTAAACAACACTGAAAGTTAAAGCTTACACTCCGCCTCCAGCTCTACCTCTCTCTCGTCTAAAAATGCTTTGTTGCCTTCCTTTCCATCCGAAAAAAAACCTTTTCTTTTTCTCTCTTTACCCAATGATGACATATTTTTTTAGAATGAATGACTCTGACAAATTTGACACTCTGGGAAATTTTACTTTTCACTGCCATTCCTTCACTCTAAAGTAACCATGTTGATGAATAGGTAGGATTTTTTGTAGTGGTTTGCCCCCTTGTAACCCACCTTCAAAATTAGGTCAAAGCATGGTCACTGGTAAAAAAAAAGACACTGTACTTTTAATTGATGTATATATTATACAATTTTTAGAGTAATTTGGAAAGTGTACTTATTGAATTGTGTTGCTAAACTAGAGTTGTTAGTTGGTCCTCGCTCTCCTTGAGAGAAAGAAAGCGTATCGTTTTTTTCTGTTCAAGTTCTTTACATTTTCTGTTAATACACTTTAGTCTCTTTAGTTGGAGTAGTAGAAAAAAGACAAATGAAAAAAAAAAAATGTAACCACATCATCGAATGTTTTCTAGAATGGGTTATCCAAGTTGACAATCATAACCTATCTATTATTTATACTTTCTCGTATTGCTTATCTGTACTGCTTTTTTTGTAAATTATTATGCTATATGGCATGGCTGCGGCTGCACTATGCAACTATGCTCGGTTATATAGTGATCAGTTCATAAGATCAGATTTGCATAGCAAATGGTAACTGTCAAAAGGTGCATGCTTGCCAAACTAAAATGGTATATAAAATGCAGGATTGAAAATATATCCCAAAAAAATATTTCTGGTAAATCGCAAATTTTGCTGCTCGAGCAATCGCTTTCTTGAAATATACACATAATTTTTTTAATGATCAACAATAATAACGCTTGGTGCTTCTATTCTATAGTTTCCTGGAATTTTTTGTTGTTGTTGTGATATTTGTAAATGTCGGTTGGTTTGTTCCAAGATAAGGAGAAAGGACCCGGGTCTAAATGAACTCTTTCAATTGCAGAACGTCAAAATTGAAAACTTTTCGAGCTCATGGAGTGACGGACTTGCATTTTGTGCCATAATCCATCATTTCTATCCTGATGCTTTCGACTACAACTCATTGAATCCAAGGAATCGCAAATACAACTTTGATTTGGCTTTCCGTACAGCTGAGTAAGTCCTTTGCAATAATACTACCATTAAAAATTGATTCGTCGTCCGTCCTTCACCTCCTCCCACATCATCCCTATTGAAATCACAGTACTTTTCAATTTTTCATCAAACTTTTCCCCCTACTTTTCCAGAGAGAAAGCTGGGATCTATCCTTTACTTGATACAGAAGACATGGTGGCAATGGGGACCAGACCTGACTGGAAATGCGTGTTTTGTTACGTTCAAAGCATGTATCAAAAGTTAAAGGATATGTAATGTAGAAACCGATTCATTGGGAGTCAATCCTTACTAACCTTTACCAAAATTTTCATCCCGGATATTTATTGTAATCACTCAAACGAACGGTTATAATGGTCTCATGTGTACTACATACTTTGCGAGAAAAAAAACAAAAGTTATCGTTGTGTGTCTATCTAGTTACTAATAATAGTTACTTGTTAGCAGTAGCATACTCGGTTACAGATTCTTTCATAAAACTCAACTTGTCATGTCATCATCCATGGCATGGTATTGTGCTTGCCAAGTGTGAACTCTTCCTTGAAGAAGACGTACACACCTTTGGGGCTGGAAGTTTCTTGAATTTTTTTTCGAATGAGCGAGCCACACAATACCAGGCCTAACCTAACACTTTCTAAATTTGTAACAGAACAGACTTACGTGATTTGGCCTGTCTATTCTATTTATAGTACTAAGTTGGATATATGAATTACCGTGTTGTAAAGTATTTCATATGTGATTTATGATGTGTAGCAATTTAAGACGGTATTTTTACAAATGTTACAACACACCCGATCATCATCTTATCCGTCCAGCCAACGAACAGCAACTAAAAGCTAGTCCATCCATTGCATTACTTTACTTGCTAGTAGTACTAATTAATAGTAGATTAATCTTCTTCGTAACTACATATTATATGCACATGTCGTATATACCATTTTTCTTCCTACATGCTTCCCCAACGTGATTTCTATTTCGGCTAGTTGTACGAAAAATCATAATTAGTCCGACGTAGTTCTTCCTCAAGGTGTCTAACTTTTTTTTAGGAAAAAAATGTCTTGTAAATGTATTTTTCAGTTGAGGCTTTCTCATCTTATGACTTACTTTAGGAGCTAATTAAATATGTACTAGTATTTAAGATTCCATCAGAAGATCCTCAGTATTCAATGAGTTTTTAATCGATCTAAATCACAGGCACAATTAAACATATTTCCCAATATATGAGATATTTAATCATGACAAGATCATCAAGCAGCATCATCCGTCATAAACTCCATCCATCAAAGTCTACTTTATTGTCTTACATATTTTTACTACTTCATTATCTACAATTGAATCTGTACTTTGTGAATGAGTCCGAAACGTGACTCTTTCAATGAAAAAAATATGTAATGTATATACGTTTGCAATTTCACCGACTGAATTTCATCACCAAAACGAATAATTTAGCCGCAGCCAAGATAAACAGGAAGAAAGAGAAACACGTATTTTGTCTTATGCATAAGTGGCCAACCTTGGACTCCCTCGTACACTGTAGATATAATATATCTATATCTCCTGATTTTTTCATTTTCATCCATCAACGCCCACTTTTGCAAATTAGCTCATGTAGTGAAACCTTTGCAATTTTTTGTTGTTATTCTGGCCATTACGCAATGTATGAGGAAAACGCGCAAGATGATGCTGCGCAAGTACGACTTTATGGCTAGGCGAATATCAATTAAGCAGGTATAGACTTCCTACCAAAAAGTAAAAAATAAAATTGTCATCTTTCACTGAACGTAGAAACCCAAGTCCTTCTCAAATAATAGCCGTGGGTCGGGGGGTAGGGGTTTCACGAACTTGTTTTAAGGACTTGCACTCGTGTAGAGTAGAGAAGCAAGAGAGCTAGAGAGAACCAATTAAATACAGAAACAATTATTATTTCATTCGCATTTTCACTCAAATAACTAACTGATCCCACTAATTTGCTTTGTAGTATGTGGCTATGTGGTAAAGACATTTTATATAGTTATATAGGGAGCACGGAACATTCATTGATTCATTCATGATGATTAACACGTTTCGAAATTAATTATTGCTACTATTCAGCTTTGTATACAACAATACATACTCCTAGTTAGGAAATTATTACTCGATTACATTATTGGAATTTGTGAACGGGGAAAGGGTTGGGGTGAGCCCGTGCAATTTCGTACATGACTTTTATACATGTAGATTTAGTGGCTTAAGGTTTAGGACTTACTACTTGGCTTAAGGTTGGATAACGCTGCATAGAGAGAAGACTAGATGTATCTGTGAGAATACTACTAAATTACTTAATGATCATGTATAAAATACTAGGTATTCTATAATATTATGGTGGACTTTGGCTATGGAATAATAAGCAGTTTAGAAGGTTTGGTTTTTGAATTTGGGATCAAGGCGTGAGTTGTTGAACTGCGTGAGGTATCGTGTGATTTTGAGGGTTACAGTCCGTTAATTTGAGGATCATTTTTTTTGTAGGCTATAAGAAAACATTGTGTAAGTTCTCCGAGAATCTTTACACACACCGCTTTGACGACTTTTTGGTGCTCTCGTTTGAAATTGTAATGGAATTTCTTAATTTGATTATAGTAAAGTAAATATATATACAATAAATAAATATATATATATATATATGAATAAGCATATGATGTACTCAGCAAGGTTATAGTTACGGAATGCTTATAATCTTATCTAATACTGTGTGTCTTATGATTAATTGAAATAATAAATAACATTTATCATATGTTTAAATGATTCAATTTTCTCGTGACTTTTTATTATTATTGCAGTAGTTTTCTTTCTATAAATTCTACAATATTATACTACTACAAATTACGTAACTGCATAACATATTATCACACAAGAGTATAACATATAAATACCTATATATTGTTTGACGAGAGAGGAAAAATAGCGGAAAGTTTCAGTGACAAATGGATATATCGACACTGGTACAACAACAGCAAACAATTTTGGCGACATTGTTTTGGCAATGAAATTTGCATGTCAAATGTCACAGGACATCAAGTAAGTACGCGACAGACTGCTCAGCAACTATCGACTAGTATATATCTTGTAATACAAAATGGAATGGAAGAGTTGATGATACATTATAACGACGCCTTACATAATCGATAAATCGACCGGGCACGATAAATCCTCAGGAACTTTTAATAATAAAATTCCTCTTCTACCCAACTGCCCGGAAATTTTCTAATGATTAAGCGTCTTAATTCGTCGTAGAAGAAAATGAGAAAAGAAAAGGGCAGTGAGACGAGCCACCAGTGAAACCTTGAAATTAAAATTGCAATTAAAATATGAGTTACAATTATTCATTCGCCGAACTAATTGAATAGTAATAGTAAGGGATATGGTGTGGCTGGTTGTACCTGAGAGGTCTCATTTTTAGGGCGACGTCCATCCCAGGTGTGTATATAAGGAGGCAGGCTAAAGCAGTCTCAAATACTAATGCAAAATTTAACACCCAGTTCCTGCAAAAAAAAAGTATTATGATTAAGCGTCATATAACGGTAATGTTATGGAATGACATAACGGAGAATGCTTGACTTACGACATTCCCTTCTTGAAAACTGAAACACGTCGCGTTTTGGAAATGAGCAAGTTGGCCCACTGACACACTACGATGGACACGAAATATGCAGCAGAGCACGTGTTTTCCAGGCTTTTCCGTTGGTCAAACGTCTAAAGATAAGACGGTTTGCATTGACTTAAAGTGAGTTTGTCTGACGGAAATAAAGGATTAGCATTTACGAGTGTTCTTTGTTTTTTTAATACACACCCATTCTTGTCCGTAGGAATCCTCGAGGTCATTTACGTTTTGGCTATCCCACTGGGACCTCAGTCCTAGTAATTTCAAGGGAAGAAATCCATTTTCACTCATAATTACAAAGTACGTCAGTATTCCAGCAAACGACTCAATCATGCCGATTTGTCCGTATGCATATGATATCAGCCTGGACGAATAAAAACAATTTATTTTAAAGCTTTGTATAAGTGTAGGCTCCAGATAGGGAGGAGGATAGGTGGAATGGAAGCATCTTACAGCAGGAAACTTACTGTTTAGTGACTAAATTATCTTTCTTCGGGTTCCTAGGTGCTCGTTTCATAATATCAGATTCTCCTTTCTCATATGCTAAACTCACTGCTGGAACCTAAACCCCAACATGAATACGACTGTTAAGTCAATTTGAAAGATTAACGCTAACGAAAAGATTCTAGAACTAGAGTCCGCTTACAACATCAGTTCCAAGGTCAATACAAAGGATGCTTATGGTTCCCAGTGGAAGTGGAATTCGGGCCAGGATGAACAAAAAGAATGGAGTCAGCTCGGATATGTTATCGGTTAGTGTGTAGAATACGCACTTCTTCAGGTTATCAAATATGAGTCTTCCTTCCTCCACTCCCGTCACTGCGGCGAATATAATTAATAATAATTACATAAGTAACTCTTTTGTGATGACGTGATTTTTTAAGCACATGAATCCCTGTTCCTTCCTTACCGATTGATGCAAAATTATCATCCAGAAGAATCATGTCTGCTGCTTCTTTACTCACGTCGGAGCCTGTAATGCCCATAGAAATACCAATGTCTGCTTTCTTCAGCGCAGGACTGTCATTGACTCCTAAAAAATGCAAGGAATGATCACCGTACAAATACTTATTTACAACTATGAATTTTATTGGTTAATGTTATTCGGTGGTTATACGGAAGAAAAACTTATTTTTACCATCTCCAGTTACAGCTACGCAGGAACCATGCCTTTGAAATCCTTCCACAATCTGAAGTTTTTGTTGAGGGGAAGTTCTGGCAAACACAAGCTCGTTATATGTTCTATCAAATCAGCCAAAAGGAGCGTTAGAGAAATACGTATACCCTTTACTACATATTTTTGCAACAAGGTAATCCTATAAATTACTCAATTAGTCTATCCAATTCGTCCTCGCCCATGTCGACTAGTTCAGACCCATGAATAACTGCAGCCTTAACTTGAGATGGATCAACATCAGCAACATCTATTCCTTGCTCCAGAGCTAGTTCGTCGACAGTCATATTTTCTGTAAGATAAATGACAAGGGTTACATAACATAGGTAGTTGAATTGGAATAATGTTTTTTTTTTACATTTTCTGAAAATACCTTTTGAAATTATTCCAACTTGTCTGGCAATCGCCTTAGCAGTGATAGGATGATCTCCGGTAACCATTACCACTTTAATGCCGGCAGTCCTACAGGTCATAACTGCATTTGGAACATTAACACGGGGCGGATCAATCAGCGAAATCAGGCCGACAAAACGAAAGTTTTGTGAGAGAAAGTCAGGCTCTTCAGGGTTGAATTTATGGTCCTCGCCGAATTCCTCTGGAGGAAGTCGATAGTCACAAAAACCTATCACACGTTCCCCCCGAGCTCCCAAGTCTTCGTATGCTGCTTTAAACTGAGCTCGCCAGTGATCATCCATCTCTTTCGTTTCTCCGTTGACAAATATGGTGGAACATTGTGAAATGATTCTTTCGGGTGCACCCTGTAGATGTAACATATAAGTGGTTGTTGATTTAAAAAAAATAAAATATCCTACCTTACTAAATGATTCTAATTAGCCAATCACGCAGTTACCTTCATGACCAATAACCAGTTTGAACCACAGCTGGATTTGCTGGAATGAACAGAAACTTGAAATTTGTTTGTCGAATTAAACGGGATCTCACATTGCTTCTTATTTTTCTGTCGAAACTGTTCCACGTTTCCCAAGAGTGTCTCCATACATTTTAAAATGGCAGATTCTGTCGCATCACCAATCACCTCTCTAGAGACAAACAAACATTTCCCATAATTACTAGATGAAGATAAATACAAATAAAACGGGTCAGAACCTTTCCCCTTTCGAAATTGTCTTACTTGAGCGCGTCTGGAATACCAGACTGTCCTGTCTTGAATTGCGCCCTGCTACATAATCTCGCAACTGTTGCCAGCGCCATAAATCCAGCGTCGTCTGCAGCGATTTTGCACATGGGTGGAGTGGGTACAGAGTCAGGATCTTCGGGTCTCTCCACTTTATACGTTTTCCCATTGTACCACATGTGAGAGGTGGTCATCTTGTTTTGCGTTAGGGTCCCAGTTTTGTCACTACAGATCGTATTGACACTGCCAAGGGTCTCGACGGCTTCTAAGTGCTTAACAAGACAATTCTTTGAAGCCATTCGCTTCGCTGTCAGTGCAAGACAAACGGTGACAGTGGCAAGGAGACCTTCAGGAACGTTAGCGACAATGATTCCAATCAAAAACACGGCCGAGTCTAGCCACGAATAGCCCATTGCAACGGAAATTATGAAAAAGAGAACTCCAAAAAAGATGGCAACGGAGGAAATGATGTGTACAAAGTGATCCATTTCTCTTGCAATGGGGGTTTGAGAAGTTTCGAGCCGAGAAGCCAGTCCAGCTATTCTGCCCATTAGTGTTCTGTCCCCTACATTCACGACAACCCCTTTGGCAGTTCCTTCAATAGCGTTGGTTGAAAAAAATATCAGATTCTTGGTTTCAAGCGGGTTTTCATCGGTGCACTCCACCGACCGACTTTGAGGCTCGGACTCGCCGGTGAGGCAGGAATTATCAACCTAAACATGCGCAACGAAAATATGTTAAGAATGCCAAATGGCAAGCCATACATTTAGGAATTTTTCGACTTTTGGATGTTGTTGAAATGAGAACAGTTTGATTACCTTGAGACCAAAAGATTCAATCAGTCGAATGTCAGCAGGGACGCGATCTCCATATTTCAGCTCCACAATATCCCCTACAACGAGGTCAGTAACGTTGAGTGACGTGGTAGATCCTTCTCGAATGACTTGAGCGTATTGTGGTACAAGCTTTTTAAACGAGTCCATGATCCTATCGCTTTTCGCCTCTTGGTAGTAGGAAAATATACCGGAAATTAGGACCACACTGGCAAGCACTATCCCGAGATAAAGCTGCCGGCAATAAAAGGAAACAAAGCGTTAATATTTGTAACAATGGAATCCCTGTCGGCAATCTCAACATTTCCAGACGTACATAGTCTCGTGGAGCATCAGGCTTGGTCGCGTTTTGTACAGCAAAGGCGGCGAAACAGAGGAAAGCACCAATCCACATCAGAATAGAAAATCCGCCTAGCAAATTCTTTGCAAATTTTACCCATTCTGGAGTCTCTTTCGGCGGAGTAAGCATATTGAGTCCGTATTTCGACTGGTGAGATGACGCTTGTTGGTTTGTTAAGCCCTGTTTTCAATATCAATAAAAAAAATGCACCATTACAAATAAACTGTTACGCAATTACGTAAGAAATCGCAAATAAAATAGTAAAGTGCTATTTTTAGCCCTAACCCCTAACCTGCCTTCATTTAGAAAAGCAATCAAAGAGTTATATGAGTATTTATACGTAAGTTATTTTTGGGAAGTAATCAGATCTTGAGCTATTAATAATTAAGTATGCCCTCGCCTCAGACATGTCCACAGTCTGAACTCCTACTGTAATGTCAAGGACCATGGTGGAAATTGTCTGCATGCATGAGTGTACAAACACATAAATCTCCTCGCGATCCACGTCTTCGGTACTTACAAGCAGTATAGTAGCGCATGACTAACAAAATCACAAGCACAATTCAATCAAGTGCAATGTGCAAATTGCGTAAATCTGAAGGAAATCTTCTGACGCTCTTATTTTTATACAAATACGTTTATTTATAAATCGTTATAAGTTATAAATAGTTAATATGGCGAGAAACTATTAAACTACCTTTATGCAAATCTTGGCTTGATATACTTGTAATTATCATAACTACTTAATTGTAAGTATTTTTCCTTTGGATCGATTTTTCATAGTACATATAAAATAAAAGGCTGACTGAGATTCAAAACTACGCATGAGCATATTAATATAGTTAAGTACGATTTCCTTAAACTGTATTGTATTTTAGTAGCTTATATATTTAGCTAACATTAAGATACGGTTGCAAACCCTTGGTTTGAAAATTGAAAATGCCGATAGCTACGAAAATGAATTTTTAGTCATGCTTTAACCATGATTTTCACAGTTTATCTAATGGTGGTGCAATATTCGCGTTAAATTTAATCATTTATTCGCAACTAAACCTAATCATCTTCAGAAGGTGGCTGATATGCAATGATCTTTCAACTCCAGTTTCAATTGATCTATTGAGTATCATTCCATGAAGTTGCATGTGTGCTCATTTTGGTCTTCGACAGAAGAAAAAGACGCAAGTCAGCAGCCGTCGGCCTGTAGTATATATTTAACTGGCATAAATAAGTAGCTAGGATGATGACCGACCACCGCCGTGACACAAACCAGTATAACAAGTTTAAGAAATTGTATGTACATAGGTACTACTCTCCTCATGCGGGTCACGCGTGCAAAGATTATAATTTCCGAACCGAAATGCGGTTTACTTACAGTTTCAGGATTTGTTTCAAATCGGGCATATAATTCATCTAGGCTGATTTTATGGGAATCCATTTCCAACTCCCTCCGTAAATCTGCTATCACCGAATCAGGCTTTGCGTCGTCATCTCTCCCCGCATAGTCCGGCTTCTTGGGTGATTTCCCGGACAGCAGGGGAGTCCTCTCGTCCGCATCTGGAGGCTCCGGAGTGGGACTCCGTGGTTGTCGTTCCTCCTTCCACAGTCTAGAAGTTCGTGGACTTCCATAGTTTTCCTTTTCGACTTCGGTAGCTCTTCCACTTGTAGATACCATGCTAGACTGAACTTACACAAACGTAGAATCGCTAAGAACTAAAACTTAATATAAAAGTGGGGAACTAATGGTGTAAAAAACTTGACAAGACAATAATATGGGCCAATAATGGTAGCATTCGTTCATGCACTATAAGACACCAGAGTAAATGTTGTGTGAAGCAGGAAAATTTATTTAAATCTCAGTAGTTTGAAATCTTTCAACTGACTGTCATTTCATAAAAAAATTCATGCATTTATTACAAACAAAGATCCCAAGTTCTCCATAATTTTACACAGAACATGCAACGTTAACGTTAATAGCGTAGACGTAATAATACATATTTTTACATACAGTTCGACTAATTTGCCGAATCATATGGACGTAACCAGGAATTTGTCCATTTTCAAATACATAGGAGTCCCTCCTGGACAATTTCTTGCCCAGCTGGGGTTTTCCAGACGCCATCCTGCCGTGTTGTGTTCAGTCAACGTGAGACTATACTGCTTTTAAAAATAGGACGTCTGGGAAGTCCAAGCGAAGCTCCTCCTCAGCTACCGCCTTCCTCTGTTTTAATCTCTGGAAGAAAGTAAAATCCCATCATTTTATTACACTAAATCGCATAAATTTCCTATCCTAGGTATTATGCTACGATGTCTCTATCTCTACCTCCTCGCTCATATATCCTCATGGAACATTTTGGTCATGCTACAATATGCACAATGTCAATTAAGATATATAGCGGAAAGCTAATTCATTAACATTTAGCTCTAAATGCATTGAAAGACTAGTGAAGGCTAACGGCTGCGGTTGTGCAAACTTTGGACGAGGGATTTGAAGCACCCAAAGGTTAAACTATCTTTAGATGACCTGTCGACCTCACTCTGTGATGGCTGGGATATAATAAGGATGTAAGTATACAGCAAATCATGTAATGTCTATTACAACATATTACTCCAAATTTACTCTTAAGATATTGACCCAGTTATATTTAGACAAACAACACTTGAAAGTATCGCTCTTCTCTTTCCATTCACGACGACATTATACCTATCGGGCTGCTTCTCTAGCTATATGTCATCTCGATCATGAGCAACTGGTTAAAATGGGTTACGTCAGTCAGTGCAGTCCAGTGTTCAGTCATTTGTCACGCTACAAAAGTATGGTGGTGGTGGTGAGGCTGAATGAGTTCTCTGATTGATCAGACTACATAAATGATTTTATTATTATTACCTATATTCAATGATGATTGTGAAGTTATCGCCTGCCAAAGAAACTCCTCTGTAACCCAAGAGCAGGGACACGGTCGAGTATTTATATTTGCTCAAGTAGATAATCCTTGTGGAAAAGGAAGTGTGTTAACAGACAAGGAAGTAAAGATGATGACTATTTGATCTAGGAAACGTACACGCTTCAGTTGCAAGCATTGTTTGCACTATAACTTGGGTTGCACTTATATTGCATGAAAAAATTCGAGAAAAAAATAAATTGTATTTGTATGATGAATAAGTTCAAATTTTGTTTTGGAATTTTACAAATGTGGTTTCTACTGGTTGAGGCAAGTCAGTTCAGTCTGAAGGAACAGATAAAAAGGAGACTTTTTATTTTACTGTATACTTAATGATTCATCTACTAAATTGCTGAACTGCCATATCCTCAAACTGGCTAGAGGCTATTCAATCCTGAATGAAATGCCATGAATCTATCGTGTATTCTCCAAAGTCCTTCCAGTTCCTCCCCCCAGGAGCTTAGTAGGTGCAGCGAAGGCAGAAGGCAGATTAAGCCTTTGCTGTTGGATTGGTTGTTGCACACGGTACTCATCCTGCCTGATATCTTTTTGGGAAAAACCGTCTGGTAGATACGCAAATTAGCTGTTGTGATTGTGACAGGCTATGTGACGATGATGATGATGGTGATATCCCAGGTTAGTGGCGTGGAGTGATCTGCTGAATAGTATGTTACTTTGGTATGGAATGGTACTGGTGACTGTGACCCCTCGCTCTAGACAAATATGGCACAATGCGTATTTCACAAAATCACAATCTGACTATGCTCAAATGCGAGTTAGAATGTTCAATGGAAAGTTGAAAACTGTGAGGAAAGCTTTTTATACCTTTTTTTCCTATTTGCATCTTTGCAGACTGACAAAAGCAACAACACTCAAGTGAAGACATTATTCATAGCTGTTCTCTTCTTCGAATTCAGTTAAGATTATCATATTTAGCATTTGCGAGACACGAGTGATTTATTGATATATTTTGAGTGACTTGTTAAAACAAGAAATAAACACAAATGTTAGCGACGGGATTCCACAGGTCATTATCATATGCAGGGGATTATTGAAGCTAGACGGACGGACTCAATCTCATTCTCCAGTAGCTTCTACTCTAAAAACTTGTGATTCTGACGATGAGCGTAACTTTTTACATTCATCATGGACTTTTCTTCTAGGCCGTCACGTTAATCGGAATAACTAACATGTACTCAATAGTACTCATGTACTATGATAACTATCATAATCAGGAATATTTGTTCTGGCTAAATTATCATTTGTTCATAATTCATTTTATGTAAAGTTCATGTTCAAGTTGTTCAACAACAACTCAACATGCATTGAATTGTTCCTAATTTAAAATCCATTTCCAAGTCACATGAAGAATACATGTTAGTGAATGTATTCATAATATTGGCTTCCAATTTTCCAAGTAAATTCCCAAAAGTAAGTAAGGATTAGCCGTAGCCCGTAGATGACGTCTTTTATATGTGTGACGCCACGAAAATATAAGAAACTGGATGGAACTCGTGTGGTGTACTACGCACAAATTGTTCACGTTGACTCACTTTTAATTGCCCTATAATTGTAATTGGGGTGGTTCTGGTGTGAATCATTCCTCTTAAAACCATTGTATGCAAGCAACTACTTACGTTTCCAAATATTCCATGATCATGCGTACTTCATTCAATATTGAATATTATTCCATTCAACCATCTAAACCACGTCACTTATCCACCCATTCACAAAGACCTCTCGTCCATGGACTAGCAGACATACTACGATTTAAAGCACCTATGATAAAATCTACTAATGCATTAAGATAAGTGTATTTGTGTAGATGGCAATTAGAATATGGAAACCCCTTTCCATAATTTGAATGGAATTGTTAATCCTGTCAGATTCTACTACAGGTTGTATTGTTATTTGTACTGATCTATTATGCTTTTAACAAACGTTTATTTGCATTATAATTATCTCCTCATCGGGCTTTAAAAGCATTTTCGGATGGTTGTGGCAAACACTTCACAGTTTGTTGTGAAATGGAAACGTCGTAACCAAACACCGCAGTAGCACCATCGGTACGTACCACTTATATAACAATACAAAAAAACTAGGAGGCCTCACTACATAGGTCATGACTCATGACTTATAATTACAACACATCATACCTATATTGTTTTTTTCAAATTCGATAATATACGGAAGTCAACGTGAGTATTCCTTTTTTATCGCTACAGTTATTGGTCAGAGCCATTGATACTGACTCTAGGTGTTTAGGGCTTCCAAACCCCTAATATATCTTAATCCTATGAGTTTAATTGGTAATTATTGACGTGCGTACGCGAGCCCAAAGTATACAATTCATTCAGCATATATACGTTACATGTGCGTATCGAATGATGGGATAATTAATTCGACAGACTTAAGTGTTATAGCCATAGGTACTTTATTTTACATAAACTTTTGGTTCCATAGATAACAACATAATATTTGCAATGTGTAGTTGGTAGTATGTAATGATTTGATTAACTCACCAATCTTGCGAACAATATATTATTCATTAGAGGTAGTAGCTCGCAGCTCTGTACCAATGTCAATCACGGAAAGTTTGATTCTGGTTCTTGTGAATCATTGTAGTTTAGAGATTAACCAAACCAAAAATAAGATTTGATAGCGCTAGTACAACTCCGAATGACATGCAATCAATTACAAGACGATGTGAGGAAGACGACCGCAAGCCTCTCGGCACAGGATGTTCCTCACGTAATCGAAACTCAACTGGGAAATGATCGGACACGGCCAACGCCTGTTCACTATTTAACCCGTACGTTTTGTCAAACCTGAAAACTTTTGCTGAACCAGGAACCCAGCTTCTTGAAAGATATGGCCCACTTATCACGATTCTGAGATGTTTAAACCAAAGCATTTTAAAAATCAAATAATAACAAGCATACACTAAAGCAACGCCGCATTTTAAAAGTGTCCACGCCTGTATTACCTATCATAAGCACAGTCTGTAGGGCTCACAGTTGTGTCAAAGTCGTTTGGTATTAGCCACTTGAACTTGGGGTTATTTAGCAGTCTAATATTACGCAAGTCGTCATTGTGCAGATATTGACAGTCTGCATTGAAATCTCCCAAAATTATTATGTCCTACGCATTGAAGCAAAGACTTATTATCTAAACTAAAACAATATCGTTGGAAAGAAAGGAAATCCCATTTTCTCACTTTAGTACCCATCCGATTTTCGATCCATTGATGAACATCAGCTAATGATTCTATTTCAGCAGGAGCATTGGTTGGAACGGTGTGTATATTTGCAATAACGAACGTCTGGCCTGCAGTAAAAATAAAACCAAACATATTGAGCGAGTGTATTATTAAGGAAGCCGTTATCAATTCTTCATATATGTTCCTGCAAAAACATTTTGTACCAACCCCAGCTCTTCATTTTCAATTTGCAAATATGAGGTTCCCTACTAAAGGGGTCCTGTCCAGGTTCTTCGAGGTATTCTAAAGCCTCTTCCAGTATGAAAACGGATCGTCTAAAAACAAGGGATTGTAAGAGGGAACTTTATACATCTACTATTTAATATTTGGTAATAATTGAAGAAATAAAAGACAGTTGTCCACTGATAAGCATTCTTACCGATAAAATAATGCATATTGTTCCTTCTGTTTGGATCGTCCTACGCGTGATGAAATAACATAACTATTACAACTCTTTAGTCTCTTCATTTACTGCTCTTATTAACTGATCAATCGCAACCTGCTTAACATCCGTAATCTCCTGTAAAGCTATGACATCATATCGCCTGATAATCTGTGAAGCAGCAAAGGAACTTGAAAACTATACGGACCACCACACCACCACAGTTTTCCATACGGATACGAATTAGTGATGACTATCTATTATTATTATTTCTACTACTTTTGAGATGACTTTGAGGACTTGCTCATTATTGGCTTTCTTGGTACCAAACTGCTTCATGTTAAAGGATCCAATTAAAACCGGTGGTTGTATTCGGACGGACATGAGTCCCTTTATGGTACCGTTATCCGCAACACTGAGGTATGTAGTCGACGTGTTACCTATACCCACGTCTCCGCCCCCTGTCAGCACAATCTCGGGATAATCACCACCACTTCCTTCTACTGCGCATGACGCAGTGAGTAGTAATATGACGCATGCAGTATAATGTTTTGTGAATGCCATAATATTCAACAAGTTTCCGAAAGTTCAGAAATATTCGTTGGCCTTCAGTGCCTGACGGCAGTTAAAAATGTTAGCAATTTTTAATCGTATCCTCTAACCCCTTTTACGTGTAAATGAAGAATAACAATTGACGACGCGTGATCCCAACTCGGATATACTTTTCCATATGAAAAAGAGAGGGTTTCACGTTCGAAAGAAACCGAATTTGACAATTTTTCGTCTTTCAATTAGAAAGTTTGTATAAAAATGATTTTAAAATATCCGACGAGGCAAAAGCCAGTGCATGTTGACTCAATAAATGAATGGAAATGGATTTTTTTTCGGTATAATTATTTTTAGTTATTCGACTACTTTCTGTACTTTCATGATCTCACAAAACTAGTAACTAACTGGTTACTCTACTCACTACCAGTTTGGAATGGAGTGTAAGGATATTCTCGAGAACTCTTCGAAGTCTGCCCAGTTCTATCTCCAGGGACTTGTTCCTAGATAAACAAGATTAATGTAACCTGAATTGTGCCTGCACGATACATCAGTAGTTTGGCATATCATATACTTCTTTCTACTTCAGACCATCGCCATGTTCGTTTTGGAGAAATGGTTGTTTGGCTTGACGTATAAAATGCAAATTAGATAGAATATAGTTAATTAGAATTTCATATTTCGTATGCGTTTCGGTATAGTGAACGCAAACGCAAAGGAAGTAGGTACGCATGATATGATTATGATTATACTATGGGAATGGTTCATTATAACATGTGTGACACCATGGCACAAAGTGGGTTTCAGAAGCCTCGGTGTTGTCCAACCCGCAGTAGTCAACAGCAGAAATGCCTTTTCAACTTGCATCATTAATCTCAGACATACAAAAGTTGAACCCAAAATCATTATAATTCTTTCATATGATTCATGCTGTTTACTATTTGTGTGTGAATGTATATCTGGACTGGAACCTTGAAAGACTCGGGCTGCACCATAAGCTTTTAACTAACGGCCACTTGATATCCAACACATTAAATAATTTTATATAGCAGGTTTAGCGTACTAGCTTTGAGTGCATATATTGACGAAGTTCTTCCCTCTAAATCTCAGATGCAAAAACAATGAAACGAGATGAGGACAAGTTTGTGATTGTGATGTTATAGATGCAATGTACAAAACAATCAACACTGCGTCTAAGCCAAATAGCTAAGGCGCGCGCAGATAAGAACTAAATCTCGTCATCTAACGATAAGCCAAATGGCTAAGATGTGCGCAGATAAGAACATAATGTCGTCATCTACGCCAATAGGCCAAGATTACGCAGATAAGAACAGAATGTTGCCATCTCAGCCAATAGGCCAAGATTACGCAGATAAGAACAGAATGTTGCCATCTCAGCCAATAGGCCAAGATTACGCAGA
>JAANSN010001003.1:0-40460 GCA_036850665.1 Dicranocentrus wangi | reverse complement strand
TTTTTTGACGGGGACACAAGCTGACGATCTTATGGCGTGTAATAATTCCGTGTTATATGAGCCATAGAAAAATACCGAGTTTTTTTTGTAGGTTTTCATCATGTAACAGGCACGGAGGCAGTTTGGGGAATATATGAGGGTTAGGTTACGTTTCACCGGAAAATTTTCACGACATCCGGTGATTCGATCGTGTGGAGGAACAGCAACTTGGGATTTACGAAGAACAACTCATTTGAGGAGGCAGCCTTCTTAGTAATATTGGGCTGGGGAAAATTGTTTAACTAAACTAGATAAAATTGTTAAATATGTAAACATTTTGTGCATAAATGTATCCCAAACTTTTTCAAATTTGATAAAGTCTGACGTCACCTAATATTCCATAGTGCACACCGCCTGACGATATGGGTCGTAGATATGTTTGGAACACGTAATCTGGTGTTTCACCTGATATAAACGAAAGGGCGCATTGATACCATGTTACCCTTTTATTTAACGATTCAAGTTTTCCAACCGGTACGTGCGCAAGTTGGATTAAAAAATGTAACACCACTCCACCCCCGCTCAAATCAATTAAATCAAAAAAAAATGGAATGTATCTTACGATTAGTTTCAAGTATTATTAAAATAGTCCAAATAACTTTTCTGTTGTGATCAATTCATAGAATTAAAGGCCATGAACTGAAATAAATTTTAATTCATTTACTAACCGGATTGTCCTCAAAATGTATTAAGATGTTTTGATTAAGCTCGTTTAAGTTAACGATGTACCCTTGCTTCTAATCATTTTTTCTTATCCGTATACTTTTTCTTTTACTAACACCAATTACAATTAGAACGATAAAATGACAATGACATTCCCTTCCTGTGATTAATTACAATTAGAACGATAAAATGACAATGACATTTCTTCCTGCTGTGATACCACTTGAGATCCGTCAAAAATCTATCACCTAAAATCCTTGAGAGCATTATGAATATTTAAACATTCGGATCAAATGCTATACATAAAAGTTCGCTGCGTGCTGTCTGTACACAAAAGCTCACGGAAGACCAGCCAAGTAGCCCAAATCCAAGTCAGTTAAAACACGACCAATGGACCACGACATGCTATGGAACATGCTTAAATGAAATTAGCATTGACTAACACAGAGAATTAGAGTTAAACCAAAACATCTGACTGACAAAAGTACATTGAAATATTTAAATGGAATGCTCATGTGAAGCCAATCCTATACACCAAAACTTTGTCTTGTGCATCTTGTCATGTCATGTCATTCTCGTCCTGGTAGTGTGGGTTTTCACTCTCGCAAGGGTACTATATCGTACTACTGGTCCATTCCCTCTACAAAATTCCACATTATGACTACGAATAGTTCCCATTGAAGTGAGCATAAACCGTTTGAAAGTCTGCAAGTATTACCATCACCATCTCGAGTGACACAAACTAGAAAACGTTGGACGTAAGGACATTTTCTCTCCCGGCAGCCGGAACAATACAGAAAAACTCTCTCTCTCTAGTCCCCACCATCCCATCCATAATATATTACTGTCCAAAGATTTCCTATAGAGATAGCAAAAGACTAAGACATTCTTGTAATTAAGATGATGACTCGCGTTCCTTCTCTCTAGGATCAAGTGAAGTAAGTGAATGTAGCGAAAAAAACAACAAAAAAGTCTTCTCCTCTTACCCCTCCTTCTCTTCTCCTCTTCCTATCACATCACGCAATGTCTGTGTCTGTGACTGAAAACTGAAACTTGTATTTCACAATTTTGGAATGTGCAAACACAGACACACACACACACTCAGAGAGTATTAAATATCCGTAGACAATGTGTAATGTTTCAAGTTTTCAGAGATGAAAGATGGGAAACATTTCCTCGTGTCATCGTCATCACAATCATCATCATCATCATCATCCCAGCTACTTTTACCACTTGGTCCCTTTTTATGTGCTCCCTTTGATCACAATAAGGCAGCAGTGGCAGCGTGTATAGTTTTAAACTGTCCTGCTTCTCCCCACTCCGTCGACGACGAATTTTCACGGACAACTTCTTGTCAACTTGTATTTATTTTGGGAAACAACTTTCCATGCATACACCCTCCGACATATTGTACACAGGAAAAGGCCTAGTCTCTCTCCCTCTCTCTCTCTCTCTCCATTGTTCTTTATAGCAAAGCCACTTTACAATTCCAACCGTTTAGACTCTTTTTCTCCTTGAGAGAAAAGACCTGTGACAGTTGTACACTGAAACAGAACAGCACATTCCCTTAATACCATATGATCGTCTCGTCTTTCAAGAAAAAAGAGAGAGAAAATCTCTTATTTCACAGCAACCTCGTCGCCGTCGCTTCCCTCCTCTTTTATCCCTTTAAGAGTGGTGAAAAGTAGATATTTCCGCTGGCGGCTTGGAAAAAAAGGAGTGGACATGGAGAGAAAATGAAAATGCCACGAGGAAAGAACAACAAGAAGAAAATTCGTGGGCCTGGAAATGGAAAAGGCAGTGGAGCTAGGTTTGTGTTTGCTCACTCAGCAGACACATGTGCTAAAAACAGGGTGACCTATGACGGAAATTTTTTTTTCTTCTCTTTCGCCAAAGTAGTGAGTAGTGTGGTTTCACCCGTACTTTCTTGGTCACTCGGCGAACGATGATAATGCTAATAATAATGAAACGGCTTAGCTTGAATAAAAGACAGTGTACGTAAACAAGAACATAAAAAAACCTGCAAAAAAGAAGAAAAATCTCGTGGGTGGATATACTTTCTCTTGGCGGTATAGCCAGTACCCACATAAGTGTAAACAGTGTGACGACGACGGTAGCAAACTTCTTTTTTCCTCTTCTCTCTCAAAGACACGGGAAATGTAGAGCATGCACGGATTTCTTCTTTAATATCCTAAGCCATGCATGCATTGACTGTTGATTCTTGAGCAGTCTGAAAAGTTTTTTTTTGTGGTTAGCAAGAAGAAGTCGGGAAAAACCAGAGTTTCTTTTCGACTACACACACCACCACATACACACTACATCTGTCTCACTTGTCTCGTCTGGATTTTCCCCGAAAAAAGTTTATATTAAAAAAAAATGCCTCCCTCCTGGCTTTCCCGTTGGACTTTGCACCTAATCTAAAATGAAACAAGGATGCTTTCACTGGCAGAGTCTTTTGTTCCCCGGCTTGCATTATATATAATAACAGGGAGTAGTGAGTGGTGTGTGCCACCACATACGGAGTGTTTATCTTTTTTCCTCCTCCCTTAACCATAGCCCAGCAGATGTATCCACATAACTTATGAAAACAATGCGAAAGTGGGTATAAACGTCTTTGAGCTGAGGAAAAACTCTGCCGCCACCTAATCTCCTGATTTACGGACAAGAGACGGTTATTCCACTAAACACTATGGCTTCCTTCACTCTCTCGCCTCATTCTGAATTCTGAATCACATTTTCCATATAACTACCACCACCACGGCGAACTCGAACGCGGTGAAAAAAAAATCTGAAGCTTATATATCCTATCCTCCTGCTAGTCTTTGTGAAGCACATAATATTTTTGGGGGAATACTTAAAAGCTATAGACACCCATTATTCTTTGGATGCATATGCCATTGTGTATGTTATAACTATAACGGCCCTTTTGTTTTTACTAGTCTTGTTTGGCTGGTGGGGAAGATAGGAGGAGGGAGAGAAAAAAAGCGATTTATACTTCCCGATCATCGACCTACTCCTCTTTCCACTCTTGCTTATTTCTTTAGAGAGCTTTCCTCCACCAGCTCGCTCTCCTCCCTCCCAGCCCAGCACAGTGACCTGGTAATAAGGGCAAACAAGAGAAAACAAACATGGATCGAGTTAGGCGAGGCGAGGCTGGCTGGGACTCTCTATACATACTTGTTTTCTGAACAAGTGGAGTTGATATCGACAGCATAAAAAGATTTATTGACAAGCCATAAAATGAATATATAGCATTGTTTCGTATATAAATATATAGGAGTCGATTGAACTTGGTTGAAAAAATTACAGTATATACGTGTGTTTGTGTCATTTTCAGAATCAGTTGGAAACCGAACGTCTTCCTCAACCCGATCCGGACCTCCTCCTCCCCGAGCGGTGGTGGCAAGCGCGTCGTCTGCGTCCCCACCATCTGCGACGTCCATGTCGTCAACGCCAGCCTACATTCCCGTGACTCCGTCGATCCAGTCCCTGGTCCGGAGTCAAATCTTTGACAATTACAAGTCCCCCGGCAAGAATGTGACTAGCACGAGTGGCGGTGGCGTGGTGGTGGGAAGGTCAGGCGGCGGCGGCCAGCAGCCCCATCAGGATAATTACAACTCGACAATCTCCTCGTCAATCGATGTTCTGATGAATTCGTCGACAAGCCCGTTTGTCACTCTCAACTCGACAGTGTTGAGAGCCCAGTACAAAAGCAATGCCCTGCTCCCTTGCAACGTTCGCAACTCCGGGGACGGAGTCACGGTAAGTCAAGTGTCCACGTCCGGATAGAGTGCATACGCGCGCGGGGCTCGTACTCGGTACGTGCCAGGAAAATACCCATTTCCGAACCTCCTCTCCATGAATCTTACACTGTATTTATCAGGTCCCTCCTTGCCTAAAATCGGGACTCTCTCTCTCTCTCTTGCCAAGAAAAATGGACAGGGTAAAAAGTGGAAGAAAATATAGTAAGTCGGGGAAATGTTGAGAATTTTCCGGAGAAAAAGGGGAATTAATGGATGGTGTGGAGCAAACAGCGGAGCACACAGCCATGTTCACTTTTCGATATTATCAGGGACAGTCATACGTCATGTGAGAAAGAGAGAGAGAGAGAGTTGCCTTTTCCCTGAAAAACGCGAACCCGTCGACTGCCTCGAGAAAATCTTTTATGCTGCTCACATCTTTATCCCAATTTTCCTTCTTGAATGCTCCTCCTTTCTCTCTACTTAGACACATCCACCCCGTTATGTACTTTTCAGAGTCAGCCCTTATTCGCAATGCATTTAACAACCATTTAAAAAAAGTTTTTCCCCTTTGGACGTCAGATTTAAAGGCACTTTCTTGATAATTTATTTTCCGAGTTTATGCTGAAATAATGAGCATTCAAAGTTTCTCCAAGAGACCATCACTGCTCTTGACTACCTTCCCATTATGAGTAGAAAAAAGAGATAGGGACGGAGAGCAAGAGAGAGGGAGAGAAAGGGACTTGAGCTACTTTTTAACTTAGCACAAGAAGAAAAAGAAGTATTACGGTTAACTAGAGCAATTTGCTCTTGAGACGGAGTGAAAAGAGGAGAACAATTTTTTTGTGTCCTTTTTATGTAGCCCGAGCGATTCTTCTTTTCATTATTGTTATATCGTAGTAGTAGTAGTAGAAGATATTCAGCAAAAGACCATTACCATACTCCAAGCATATTTATGCATACAAACATACGTAATGGGGTGGACTGCTGGCTAGTTCTGCAGACAACACGTTTCTCTCTCTCTCTCTCTCTCTTGGTTTTGGAGGAAAAAGTTGGAGGAACTCGAGTACCATTTATATATAGTAGTGATGCTCTGTACTTGGAGAGCGTGGTGGTGGTGGTGGTGGTAGTGGTGTGCATGTGAGGGTCCGCGAAAGAAGATCCTTGTTCTCCTTCCGAGAAAAGTGGAGGAGAAAGGCTTTCCTCAAGTGAAGTTGGGAAAATCTTGTAATAAATTATGAAGATCTTGATAATTTTTCAAAGACTAAGTGCGTGCTTTCTGACATGTGTACTCTCCCGAGTCTCACATCATACCTCTATTTAATATAGATCTGTTTTTTCTTGGCTGCTGTTCCACACACTCCACTCCACACAGTCCTCTTCTTTCTAAACTCGTGTGGTGGGTGTCTCAAACTGGGGGAAGGATCACAGCTCTCACTATTTTTGGTGGGGAGTTGGAACACTTGAAGAAGAGAAAAAATAAACCGGCGTTTTCCTCATCTTTTTTTGCCGTGGTGGCTGTGGCAAAAGCAGGTTCCCTTCGTCGGATTTTTGACAATGGGGTAGGGAAGTTAGACGAGAGAGAGAGAGAGAGACGAAAAAAGTATTTCACAGATAGGGATTTTTTTCTTTTTCTTCTTGTACATGATATGATGTACACATGCACGGAATCTTCCCGTTTGCCATCACGACTCAGGTTCTTCTTTTTTCTTCTTCCTCCTTGTGCTCGACTGTTGAACCGGGGATTGCCCTCGAGTTATTATTATGGGAAACGCAAGAGAAGAATAATGAGTGCTGCCAGAAAAACTGTAATAAAAATGCCAAGGAGCAGCCTCTGAATCGATTAGATGATGGAGAGAGCCATCGCCATATACACAAGGAGGTTGTCGACTACTTTAACTACTACACCCTTTGAACGTCTTAGCAAAAGTCGGCCACTTTTTTCCCTATATGAATTCTGTGTGAAGAATTGTTTTCGGAGGGAGCGAGGCAGAGGCAGCAGCCAGAGAGCCTGAGAAAACCGGAGTCATTGGCATCTAGCACTACTGCTACTCGACTCCTAGGAATCCCTTAGATCTTCCTTATTTTCGCCTCAAGACAAAAGTAAAATGGTTCGGTAGGGTTCATCCAGGGGAAAAATGGTGGAAAGGCTGCATTCAGGAGAAAAAAAGGGCTTCTTGAGGAAAATGGGAAATTAGTCTCATGAAACCAATCTGATACGAGCAAACACCCTGTTCAAAGCAAGAACATTTTTTTTATTGCTTTCCGCTTCACTTGTATTAACAATAACAGTTATAATAATGTACTAGTAATAACACACTCGGTTTTCTTCTTTTTTTCTCCATCTCTCTCTCTCTCTCTCTGCTCATATACCTATTAGCCAGTTGGAAAAGTTATTAAATATAGTCATCACATCACACACACGAGGGCTTTGGAGGAGGCAGGGTAGTGTTTGCATTGGAGAGAAAAGCGGGATTTGGCAAGAACCAGGACGGATTGCCGATTAATGGTCATCATCACGCGCAATCTGCGATGTGCTAACCTGGCCTCCATCCTTTATCCATTTAACAACTCCTTGAGTGCTAATAGTCTTGGGGATTGGAGAAGAAGAAAAAAATCATTTCTATCATCGACCATCATTGCACAACACGTTTTTACTTTGTAGAGCATCTTATTCAAACTTGTTTTGATTCTGGGCCTAGCCCTCAATCCTCATGCTCCATTGAGAAATTCCCGATAAAATGTACGACCTTAGTAAAAATAGCAGTTATACAAGGTTGCAATATATGAAAATGTTAATGGGTAAGCTGTTATGTGCATTCTTCTCGTGATGGAAGGGAAAATTGGATATTTCCTCGAGATGGGATATGCAATCAACGTTATTTTCAGATGCAGGTGTTTAATTTTTATGTAGGCAACTCCCCACTAGTCGACATTTTCAATTACATACACAATATTACCCCCATACGTATGGCAACTTGCTTCTTAATCTATGATGGCAACTTAATCTGTGTTGTTCGTTTACAAATATACAAATACAAATAATATATACAAAACTGTAATTCAGTCGACGTGGAAATCACACCAAGTAGAATACTAGCGCCACCACAGAGTAAAAAATTCTTGAGCGCCACAACGAAAGAAACATTTTTTTCCGATTTGACGTTTATTCTATATTTTCATTTGAAAATTAACTTGATAAAAAAAATTGGCAGAGACATAAGTTTGGAGATGATGATGACGTCTCCTGGTTCCGCCTTCCATTTCGCTCCGCCAAACTCCCTTTTTAGAGGAGGATGGATGCACCAAACACTGCATTTTCTTTTTTCTGGTTGACGGAACTCCCACCATATTTTGCCATTCTTAAAAAAAGGAAATGTTTCCAACATTGTGATTTGGACGGAAAAAACAAAAAGCGTCTTGGAATAACCTTTTAAAGGGGAAAACCACAGCAGCAAACATCCTGTTTTTGTAATATTTTTTTCTTCTTCTTTTTTTTACTGTATTAACTCCCTTGGCACATTCCATATTATTTCCGTTCTTTTCTCCCCTCGTTTTTTTTAACCAAAAGCATGTTTTCTCTCCTGAGTTATTCATATTATTTACATTGCATATTAGCCGAATGTGAGTGAGCCTCACTGCATGAGCGGGGGAGAGAAGGAGGAAAATGTTGAGCATGGGAATCAACCAACCTCTTTATTTGGCATCATTGTACAATGGATATTGTTGTTCTGACATCTATATTTGGAGTAATAACATAATAGCTTATGTGAAATAACATTTTTCCAGCTCTATTTTTTTCCCCACAACTTTTTTCTCCCACTTTCGAAGAGTTCCTCTCGCTCGTTCCAACTCTGAAAATAACAATAGGACAAAGTAAATATGTAGTAGTTGGTTGGATACTATTTTTTGAAAGTGGAAAACGTGAGAACTTTTTTTTCGAGAATGAGAGGAAGAAACACATAAGACGATTCCTCCTCCACCATTCCGAAACAGAAAAAAAAGAGAGTAAAACTGAGCAAAGAAAAAGTATACATTATGTATCTCTATGCAAATGCATCTTTTGCAATTTCCAAGAAGAAGAAGAAGAAGAGAAGAAAAAACGAGTGTGAGTAGGTGTGCTACGTGCCGAGTATTAAGTTGAAAGTGGGTCAAGACGGAAAATGTATTTGAAACGTTATGGGTGGAAACGTTGAGTGAATTTATTATATATCATTGAATCGCATCTGTAATATTGAAGTCTCAAGGAGAAAATCAAGGAAACGCTCAAACATCCGAAATACTCCCACTTTCCCCTGAAAAACCTGGGACAATTTCCGGGAGAGACGGGACGGCAGTGGGACAAAATCAATGTTTTGATTAGGGAGCTCACCACACACACCGAGTTTGTGAATTTTTAACCGAGGTCGAATGCGAAACAATTTTTTTGTGTCATTATTTGTCCTTCCGCATTTCCCCCACTTTTTTGTCATTGAATCCCCAGTTTAGCAATAATTTACGAAAAAAAGTTTGCTCCTTCTCTCCTTGGTACACTTTTGTGTGCTTGAGGATGTATTGAATATTTACGGAAGCTGGGCTGATTTCGAATAAAAAAAAAAGTTAAAATGGGTGGAAAAAAGGGGTGCACATATTTTTTCAAAGTTTGTTTCTTCTTTCTACTCTTAACTTATTTCTGCACTCCCCCACTGCACATGGCACTCGATCCATGACCCATGAGCACAATTTACATTCAATGCTGTTTACTCGTGTGCTGTTGGTGGTGGTGGAGTTGCAGTCATTCACATTCTCCCTGTTTATGCATAATGTGAGCGGGCGAGAAGGAAGGGGAGAAGGAAAAAATGGGATACTACATGCATGGCATTTTTTTCTCTTCTCTCTTACAGATTTGCTTTTTTCCCTTTATGCAAAGTTGCTTCATCGTGTTGAGAATATTATCAATATCTGACTTGCAAAAATGATATATGCGAGCCATTTGTTTGCATAATGATACAGCGATACACCCATCCATCTAATATCGTTTAAATAAACATAAAAATCCTATATAACGAGCAAAAGGATTCTAAATGGGATAGGATATATGATATATATATATATATATATTCAAGAGAAAAGTTCCCGGTTCAGACTTGGCGTTTCGTTCGTGTACGTAATGAGATATATTTTTTTCCCCTTTCCCTTTCCGAGCCAAAAAAAAAATCCTCCAAGAGAGGAACTTTGAAATGATTTTTTCCCCTCTAGCTCCAAGCGGAATTTGATTGCATAACACCTCGATTAAAATACCCTGACAGAGGTCTAGTCTCACCCCGTAGGTATATATGAATATGGGTTGAAAACCCATTGAAAAAATCAATATGTCATGCCATAAACATACGACTCTCATTTCACTCCGCATAGAATCCTCTGAAGGATCATATTTCTTGGTGGCCTAATCGGCACATTAATTTCAAAAAGAAGGAAAATGGGAAATCAGGAGATTTCTCTCAAGGATTATTGCTCCCAGAATATAAGAAAAAGTCGAAAGTCTGCTGGAAGGAGGGCAGACGAATATAACAAACTTTAGAGCGCGGTTGGAACATAGGTTTACTTCCTTTGTTCGAGCGCCCTAACATGGCGAACCCTTATAGCCTGCTCCCATCCCACTGAAGCATTTCAGGGCGTCAATATGTCATGTGATTTCTTTAAAATGTCCTTTGTGATCACTCACTAAAAAAATAGTGAAATGAAGCATCAAAGTGAACACCCTGTGCTCCTGCGGTTCGGGCGAAAAAGTGGGCTGGAGAAAGAAGAAAAAAACTCTGTCCATTCATCATTCCTGGTGGCCGTGTTCCCCCGTTCACTTTTTCCCTCTTTTAATATCGCCAGAGAAAGTCACAAGCTATCAAGCTATCTCTCTCCTCGTCGCTCTCTGATGATAATAAAAAGTGGCGTTTTTAAAAGGACGGGAAAACCCTTTTGATTTTTTCCCTTTATTGATGAACGACATCGGGAGTAAGGAGCGAAAAAACCCAGGCCCTCCTCAGCAGTTGGCACTTCCTCCTCGGCAACAATAAAAGATTTTTTTTCGTACCTTTTTATTACTAGTTATACCATTTCCTGGAATAGGCGTTCGTGTTCCGGGAGAGAGAGACAGAGAGAGGAAATGTATATATCCGAAATCAAAATGGAATCAGAAACATTTTCTTCCCCTCAATGGATCGTGAGAGAATTCGCCAGGTGTAAAAATTCACCAAGCGGCAAACACTACTCCAATCACATTCAATCGAGTTTGCAGAGAGAGCTTAGCACAGCAAAAAAAAAGAGAAAAAAAAAGAAATATAGCTAACTTTTTTCCTCTTCTTCTTCTTCTTCTTCTTCTTCTTCTGGTACACATGTATTCATATGAAAACAGAAAAGTCGTTGAGAAAGAAATGAAATCGCTCTCACTCTCATTGAGCCACACACGGAGGGAAAAATTTACACTGGAAAACGAGAGTGGTGGAGACATAATATACACTCAACTCATACGCTTTTTTGTAGCTGGAGGGTTGCCCGTTTACTCTAGCCTTAGTTGATTTTTTGTTGAGGAAAGCACTATATATAATACGACGTACGTTAGGTTAGGTGGTGGTGGTGGGTGGGTGGCAAGGATATGGGAACATTTTTCGGGTGGTGATTCGATTTGGCTTGGAGGCTTTTGGATTAAAGCACCTCACACGGGGGTATACCTAGCCAAAAAAAATTTACCCCATATATATAGTATACCTGGTGTATCAAGTAATAAATAATAAAATGTAAGGTCGAAAATGAACGCTCTATTCTCCCTTCTTGATCATATTTCGGATTTTCCCCCCTTCTCCTCCTCATTCGTTCGTCCCTGATATTCAAGGAGAGGTAGTGCATCCTTCCAGAAGAAAATTTCATTTCTTCCAGTGATCCCACTCAGCTATTCTCTTTTGCATATCAAAAACTAATATTGTAGCACATTATGCGAGTGTGTGTGTATACCTGCTCCGATTTAAAGCTGTCTGGGGCTCAGCAGTCTCGCGGATTCTAATCCGTCCTGGAATGAAATAGGGATTTGGTGCGGAACAATTCCGATTTGGGATTTCAGATTTGAGCACTCCTCCACATGCATGATTTTACGGACAGTTTACTCCCACGTGAGGACTAGTCCTTGATAAATAGTACCTACCTATGTATATATATGCGGGGAGAGAATTCTGGGAATCAATCGCACCCATCAAAACAAATATATGCGAAGAGTAATTGCAATCTTTGGATAATTTTTTTTATATTTGCAAAAAAACAAACATTTCAGTAGAAATGAGGGCGAATACACGCAGGTTCTAGCTAGAAACATCCCATTTTTTCTATATAGACACTGCGAGAGGCAGCAGGATCGAATTTCCCAACTATTTTTTTTCAACTTTTCCAGCTGAGTCCACCCGTTCATCATCATCATCATCATCATCACAGGAGGAATATGAATATATAAAAGTTATTTGTTGCAACAGCAGGAGCAGGGTTGGACCAGCTGCTCCCCATTTTTTTTCTCCTCTTTTTCCCCAGAAAAAGTATACATTTCTTGGTAGGCCTATCCCTAGAAAATCCCATTCATTGACAAGGAGCAGTGCATCTATTTTTTCACGCCATTTTGTCACAGATTGTCATTCGTCGTCTATTTTTTGCGGTCCCTTTCCCCTCTTGTTAGTATTGGTGCTTACTTGATTATAGTAGAAAAACGAGCCAATATCCGGAGGGACAGCTAGTCCAATTTCCTTTCACTTCGGATTGTACTCCAGCCAGCCCATCATCATCCCCATTTCTCCTTTTACTGCTGCGGCACACAAAAAAGGAGGGCACTCACAACACACTTTGTCTAGGTAGCATTATTCCAGAGAAAAAACTCTCTCTCTCTCTCTCTCTGAAACTTTTATCCTATATGCATATCACATAATCTCCCTGAGCAGGAAGTTGGTATAACAAACCCCTTATTTTTTCCGCTGAAAAGCCCTAGATTCGCCAACCAAGTGAACATTTTCAATTATATGTATTGTGTATGAGAGAAGAGGGAGAGAGAGAGATATTGTATCAGAATAAGAATGCGCGGATAAGCAGCATAAAATGTTGAGGACGCTCGATTTGACAGAAAAAGGAGTTTGAAAATGTTGAAAGAGGGAAGAAAAGCAATAAAGAAAAGCTAAGACGAATTTCGTCATTTTCGCAAAAGCCAGCAGAGAAAAAGGCATTGGGAAGTACGGAGCGGAGGAGAAGAAGAAGAAGAAGAAGAAGAAGAGAAAAAAATTCAATACACATTATCCATTATACATAGCCGAACGACAGGCATTGTGCACTCCCAAACCATTAATACGGAGCGCCAGGATGCTGGATGCGATAACTAATGTATATATTTATATATCTGTATTTCCATCTGCGCGTCCAAATTGGAAATACCGGCTTTCTTTTTAGCTTTCCCCTTTCGCCAGTTGTTGCATTGCATTACATTACTCTCTCTCCCCGACTTTTTTCCCTTCTCTCTTCTTCTCCAACTGCCTCAATGACTGACTGACTGAGTGAATTGCTCTCGGAAGGTTGACGCGCGGTGCCACTGCTGGTGCTGACATGCATTATTGCCATGCATTGTCCATGTGTATTTTTTATACACAAACCAATAATATATCCCCTATATATTATGGAATGCAAGTCAAGGAGGAATCTAAATGTATAAAAGTTTTCTCCGGGAATGTGTACAACAACAGAAGTAGGAGAAAGAGAGAGAGAGAGAAAACGGAATTTTCACTTTCTATACTTGACTAGCATAGTTTTGATGTTGATATCCATCTTCTCATGCTGAGTATGCATTGCTCACAACCAGAAAGAGATCTCCAAAGACCCATTTGCCATTTGCCAGTTTCCCATAAATAGGAAAAAAGGCTGCTGTGTTTTCAGCGGAATGAAAAACGAACCTTGGTAAAGAAAGAAAAAAAAAGTTTTCACTTTTAGTTTACATCAGAGAGCCAAGGAGGGAGGAAAAAAAGTAGTCAACGAAATATGAGCAGAGTATAACATAAAGAGAGTCTTCTTGTTCGTCATTTTCCCCCCAAACGCAGCCGACCATGGTGGAACATAACAGATTGAAGATTTAGGCAGTTGGACACAAGTCATAAATTTGCAGGTTGCCGTTCCTTCACAACACAAAACAGCAAAAAAAAAACAAGACTGCTGCACTACTGCTGCTGCTGCTGTGGGTTGAAGGTATAAATGGAAACCTACACGGACGGATTATCAGCAAGAAGAAGGGAGAATATTCTTTTTAACACGAAATCATTCCTTATATCCGTATATATACATAATGTATAGGTATGTTACATTGGGAAACACGCGGATCGGGAAAAGGGACAGAATTTCGGATAAGACAACATGTTATCCTTTTTTATTCCCCTTGTCCTAGAAAAAAAAGGTTGTGCCGTGAGAGACGGGAAAAGAGGCGTGAAGAAGACATGTTTCATTTTATTTTTTTCTCTAACTCGGATCGGATTCTATAAGGGAAAATTTCCGATTTCCAGAGTTCCCTCCGATTTGATTTTGGATGGGGAGGGGGAGAGGGAGTGAATGAATGGAAAGCGAGATTTCATCCGGCCTTCATGTTTTCCTCCAATATTGTCACTTTGAGAAAAAAAAGGAACGGTTGCAAGTGTACTACCTCATTTTGAGACATGTTGACAAGGACATTGTCAACGACTGCGAGTCCCTGATTTCATCAGTTTTGATGACAAGAAAAATAAAGTTAGTCAGGGAGGAGCAGATGGGTGATTGAGTTACAGAAATATACAAATTTCATTTACAGTCCTCCTACTTTCCTACTCTTTCTCAGTTTGTTTTGAATGCAACTTTTCTCATTTTCTTTGTATTCCGCTCGTTCAAATCGAGGTCATCCCTGACGGGCGGACGGGCGGGTGGTGGTTGGAACAAGGGAGATGAAAGGTGTATCATATTAATTTCGGTTATATATAGAGCTAACCTTCATCCATTATTTAGTTGTTTGTTGCTCACACATTTTCCACCTTGGCAGTCGTCCCTATATGAAGCAGTCCATAATAATGCACACAACATATCCTTCGCGTGTGAGTGGGGTGACAGAGTGGCGAAAAATCAAAGGCAGATTTCCTTTTGTACTTAGGTAACACTCAGAAATATAAATGAAATGAGCATCTCATAAAAGGCAGCACATCAGCGCGTAAAATTTGATCATTCTCCCTCCCCATCCCATTTCCTTGTCAGCCTTTTCCGGAAAATCGGGAGAGAGATCGTTTATTTCCTATTAACTTTGATGATGAGGGTTGTCATTTGAGAATTTTCTCCCCTTCTCAAGTAGAAAAAAATCCTCCAACTTATCCCTCATAACTATTACGGTAATCCTTGCAAGGGAACATATTACAGAGGGGGAAAAAGTGCACTTACTGTGAGAGTTGAGTGAGACAGAAAAGAAAAATCCGAAAAAAAGTTATCTATTTTTTCTCTCTCTCTCTCTCCTTCTGAGAAGGAAGGAAAAGGGCGGATCTCTGCAAGGTTGACTTTGCAAAAAGACATACATTACCATCATCAACATGCCTAAAATCTATCTGCATAAAATGCAACTACCGTACGTATCAATCTCAAACACCCTTTGTGATTCAACTGCAGTCGTCGTAGTCTTTGCCTTGTTCATTGGAAACTGGGAGGATGTGTGCCCACACATTTACGCAAATGGTGTATATGACACGGCTCTCGCTTTTGTGGAGTGGGGGCACGAACGAGCGAACAAAAATCGCTTTTGAATAAGCGTATCCCCGGTCACATATGCGTTATAACTTTATATCCTTGTGACTAACAAAATATCCTTTGGTGGAATGGTAATGATTGGCACGTGATGGAGAGTTAATAGAGTTTTTTCCCCAAGTTTTTTTTCTCCCCGCTCCATTCTTAGGTTAATGTAATAATGGTATTGGTATGACTGAGTTGAGTTGACGGAAGTGAAAGGTAAAATCCAATGTTGTTCGTTTAATAAAAAAAAGCATCAGCAGCATCGCATCCCGCAGCCCTGCATAAGGATGTTTTGCCTTGCTCCCTCCCGCCGCCCTACTACTTTGTGTCTGACTGAGGATATGATGAAAGAAAAGGTCGTCGCTGGTTTGGTTGAGTAGCTTTAGTGTAGGGGAATGAAAAGCGTATTAAAAGTCCAAGTCAAAGTAGGAAAAATTGAGTTTTGTCCAGAAAGAACACAAGTTTCTACATGAGCAGTCATTTCAATCCAATAATGATCACGGATGGGGATGATGCACTTGATGATGATGATGATGATGATGTTGTCGATGCTCCCCTTTTCTTTTTTTCTCCCAACTTTCTTCAGCTTCCGTACATGATTTCTTTGTTGTTTTGTACTTTTCTTTGGATACCGACTAGAGAGTAAAGATACATAATCTTATGGGATAGGCAGGAGAAGCTAGTGAAAATGTGTGTTCGCAGCAACGCAGTTCTTAATGACAAATCCAATCAGACATGAAAAAAGTCTTTGCAGTTCCAAGTACAGTTGTGGAGGAAGGGGGGAGCAGCAGAAAGAAAAAAAAAGTTATAAGTTCATTGTTCCATAGGATTCTCGCCACGTGTATGTAGTCCTTTCAGCAATAAATGACTTAATTCCACGACACACTGGGAAATTATTTTTCTACGGAGGATACATTACCTTTAGATGCAAAGGCATGTGGGTATTGGGGATAGTAAAATGTGTATCATAAGTTGTGAATACCTATGAATGTAGGTAGGCGTAGGAGGGAATGCTCGCTACTTTGGGAAGCCTTATTGGTCGCTCAATGTGACCTTTATATAATTTGTACAAGAACCACTCCATAATTTTGATATTTTCTGGCATGAAATTAAATTCCCATTTTCGATGTCAAATAGAATTTGATATTATGAAAAATCACATCTCGCGAAAAAATGAGAACAACGTATAATTCCATGAAAAACACATCTCAAGAAATTATTAATTTCCATCCAAATTGATTGCTCTTTTCCTGTGTCAAAGCCCGGCTTTTGACATGCTCTCGCTCGCTCAATATGGGTATTTTCCATTGTGCTGTGGGACTATTTTGCAATAATCAAATGATTTATATTATTTTTTCAGGTCTCGTGGATCCGGAGGAAAGACTATCATTTGCTAACAGTAGGTTTGCAGACGTACAGTAGCGATGATCGCTTCGCAGCCATCCATGCTCAGAGTCCTGATGTAAGTCCTCATTTTCTTTATATATGTACTATATAATATATTTACAAATCCGTGCATTAATTCCATCACAGCATATTAAACTTGATAATTACGTGTAGGCGGAGAGAATGGAGTCCTCTTGAAAATGTCATTTCATTTCGAGTTTTTTCCCAACTTGAGAAAGAATATCACCGTATAAATTCGTATAAATATATAAATTCGCATATATACATTTTATACGGTTCCAACCAATTTTTCCCCCTAGACAAACTCTCATTCCTCCATTATTTCCCCCTTTTCCTCATAATACTTTCATTCGTTGATTAGTATTCCTCATCTCATCTTCCTCCATCTATTTTCTTCCCAGTCATATTTCTCTCATTTTTGGGGGGGTATGGTATGGTATAGTCACCCTCCCACCACCACGTCCCACTACCACAGTCATCATCATTCTCATATCCCGACCCCTCCGACTGCATCCTGCCTGAGAGTCTCGCCTAGACCATGTATCTGCTTTCCACTCGTTTTTTTTCCTGGTCGATGTGAAAATTAAAAGGCTGATTTAGACGTAATCTCAGCGTTGTGCCGGTGCTAGTGGCAGGGTTAAAAACCGGCCATTACTCACTCACAAGTTGACATGTGTGCTCCTCTGCACCAAAAAAAGTTGGGTTCAATGAGAGGCTCGGCGGCGGCATCAACCACCACACCACCATCACCACCTATATTACACTTTTTCCCTCCCATGCAGTAGTAGACTTATACTATACGCACAGGCAATCTTCTTTCGCCAGAGATTCATGATCGCAATTTGTAATTCATTAGCAGTGGTGGTGGTGGCGGTGGCAGTGTTATAGAGTATCCCCGAATGTTTGAATACCACCACAGTATATATTGTTGTATATAGAGAGTTGTAGACCACGCATGCATGTAGGTAGAGCCTCCTCGACTCGCTAAAAGTTCATAGCTCATCCTTGACGAGCCCTTCCTTCGAGTGGAAGAAACAAGCGGACATGAACTTAGGATCCCTGTGTAACACGTAGAAACATGGCACCCGGCTCGGCTACCACCACTACCACCACCCGAGCAAAGTGTGAAAGGGAGTTAAAAAACAGACAAGAGCCTTTTAACATTCCCCTAATCCTCTCATTTTATTCATTCAAGAAGCGTTTTCCTCGAAACTTCAAGTGCTAAAATGGTATGAAAAGTAACTATACTAGTCCGATCATCATCATCATCATCCTCCTGATGACGATGATAATGTTGGTGATGATGGTGATGGCTCTAAAAAATGCTTCCTCTCTCATCCTCAGCAGAAGAGTGAGAATAATACAAAGTTTTTTTTTGTACAGATTGGGTAGCTAAATGCAAATGCGTATGAATGAAGCATATACATATATGTATGTATATATATACATATAGCAAATGTTTGTGAGCGCGGTTCCGGTTTATTTTTTCAAATATATTCCTGAATCTTGATTGTGTGTAATAGGTACACACTCGCTGCAGTTACTCCTATCAAGATAAACGTCGTGGAAAACTCTTCACGCGCGGAAAACCCTGCAACTTGAGTGTGTAACCAGGTAAAAACGGATGAACTTGTGCTTTTTCACGTTCCGCATCCCGCAAAAGAAAAAAAAAACTAAATGAGGAGTTGATGCAAAACACAAAAAAGTTGACGAGTCTGCCTACATGTCTGTAGAAAATAGGCGGACAGTCAGCCGTGTAGTCAGGCCATATCTGTTATCTGCATTTATCTGCGAGTGAATGAACAAAAGTTGGACTTTTGGATGGCTCCAAGTGGCACATCATGATCATCATCATGACTTCACACAAGTCAGGCTTGCAATATTATTCCCCTCCGTTTTTCCAGTCGAGCAAGTTTCCGTTCCGTGGACGGAGCCCGTCGTCGTACAATTTGAAANTGCAATATTATTCCCCTCCGTTTTTCCAGTCGAGCAAGTTTCCGTTCCGTGGACGGAGCCCGTCGTCGTACAATTTGAAATTAAGCTTGACCTAGATTGACTCATTTGCAATTTCTCCTTTCACTTTTCTTCACAAAGGCTGAAAGAGAGAATGTAACATCAAAAGATAAGTTTTTCCCCCTCTTCTCCTCTCCTGTGTGCTTGAGGAAACGGAAGAAAAATATTTGTTCTGTGGCAAGGGAATCCTTTTCTTTTCCCCATCCACTTTTCATTAGCACCGCACACACACACTCACGAGGGCCTGAAATGGGAGGACAAGGAGGGGGAAAAAGGAGTAGAAAAAATGTTTTTACAGGTTTCATTACTCTCTAAATTAACACGAATATCTAACATGCTGCTGATAACTTTTTCCGCATAGTAAAGTATTCCGTGAATGCGTGAATCTTCACAAGTCGCGGGGTAACCTAATACCTATCTTCCCATCTTATTATGAGAGAAAAAAAAGAAGTAACTTTTTCTCATTAAAAAATTGCAAATTACATTTTTCACTCTTGTGTAATAAAAGAAGAGGGGTTGTGAAACTATAAAAGAGATTTGCTAAATGTTATGGTCAGAAGAGGGAACAAAAAGAGAGGGGAAGAAAACTTGTCTTCTAAAACATAGACTCATAAACCGTAACATTTTTTTTTCTACACTGTGAAAATTATGGAGTGGCAATGTTTTTTGTAAAGTGTAACAAATTAACAAGTGTGTATGCCTCTTTTATATTTAGTTGGTGAAAGAAGGGATATTTGGAGAGAGAGAGAGAGAGAGAAGAGAAAAATGCCGTCTAAAAAAGCTGGAGAAAGTATATATAACCACTTGTCTCCGCACATAGTAGTACTTCCCTCCAGAGAGGGGCTTCACATCAAACAGGCAGTTTATTCACATTCCGGTGAAATAATGTGATGTAGACGAGGACCGACAGGAATTTGCAAAAATGAAGGATTGGAATGCATTTAGGAGTTAAAACCTTGTCGGGGCTATAGAGCGAGTGGAGGAGATATGTGTGACCTATATAAAATTCCCAAGTTGAACTCTGCCAGCCAGTTTCCCAGTTCCCTTGTAACTTTGATTGATTCGGAAAGAATGTCTGGCAGAGGATGGATGTAATTCCATGTGACAGAAAATTTTGAGATGCTGCTGCGACCCAGGGAATTTTTCCCTATATAGTGTTTCGGAATGCCTATATGGTCCAACCCGGGCAATAGGTTTCGGGATATGTTTTTCCCGTGTACACAAGTGTGTGCTGGGTGAACAACACACACGCAACAGCAGTTGGTGATGCTCCCTTCCTCTGAGAGGATACTAAATAAGTCAGGTTGAGTTCAGAGAGAAAGTGGTATGGTGGTGGTAGGGTAGCTATATCAAAGTCCTTTATGCATAATTTTGAGAGGAAACTCATAGGAAGAGTGTTCATAAGAGCAAGCTAATCTTTTGGGTCTTAGAGATGCTTAAATTAACCATGGCAGTGTTAGCCCGGCCAAAAAGGATTATTAGCATGGGCTTTTATATATACGGGAAAATGATACACAAAATGTTTAAGGCAGCTGCTGCTCCTTGTGCCTAGCCTAGCCTGCCCCACATTCTTCTAAACTATACGAGAAAAATATATGTAGGACGCGACACCGCCATCGCCATCGCCATCACATCATGAAAATCCTCCTCTTCGAGTTTATTCCCAAAAATTTCCCGACTTTATGCAGGCAGGCAGGGAGAGGAGACGCTAGGCAGAGCAGAAATCTGAAAGTCATCCGGCGGTTCAACAAGAAAAGCTCGAGTTGTACAAAACGCAACCGGGACTGCTCCTCATGAAGAGCGCCCCACCCAAAGAAATATTATACACAATATGGTATATTTCAGAGAAAATTCAAGGAATTTCAAATTGTTGCATATGAAAGTAGATTGGGCTTGTGCCTGGGTTGCTTTGCTGGGTATCTGAATCCACGAGGGATTTTATGTGCAGGAGGAAGACGAAGACTGGGTGAAAATGCAAATCGCTTTGGCAAGTGCTTCTTTTCTTTTCCATTCAAAAACTTAGCTAGTGAGCAATGATACAAGGTTGGGATGCCGAAAATGCCGTTTTTTTTTTTTAAAAAAAAAGTGAATTGTGCATCATACTTTGAGTGTGCCACTGGTCCTATGTAGGATTATAGATATTTTTCACTATTCACATTCACATATTACAGAGAGGTTGCTCAGCTCATAGCATTTTTGCATGTATTGTGCGATTGTCTGTGCCTCTAGTTGTGGCCGGTCTTCCTTGAGTGATCAAAAGGAAAGGATTTTACATTTGAGGAATTTAAATCCACTCTGCTGCTGCAGGAGGAATGAATGAAATGAGGTAGCCTTCACAAAAGGCTTTTGCAATTTAGGTTATACTAAAATGATCATTACAAAGAAAGAGGGAAACGGAGTGTGTGTAGTGTATGGATGGCTGTGTGTGTGTGTGTGTGCCACTTGGAAATTGTAACTTTCCTCCTGCCAAAAGACAAGAGTAGGCATGCATGATCGCTCACAATATTTCTCAGTTAATAAGTCATTTGTAATAATAAAACGAGTAGTGGCCTTCTCAAAATTCTCTGGCGAAGCGCTCGGGAAAAGTAGCAAATGTCAGTGTCAGTCGGAGTCTTGTGTGTGGAAATGGGTGGGAAAGTAAGGAATGGTGATCCTGATGTTGACTCGTGTCTTATTAGATTTTCTCCGCTGTGAGTCCCACTCACTTCCCCCAATTTACATATAGACACGGAAAACCCGGGCAAAAAGCAAGCTTGTTTGGTCCTGTAGCCAAAAACCTTTGAAAACTCGCAGATATACACATACACATCTCGGTATCACACTGGTGGAATGCACGATTAAAATAAGCAACTCTCTTTAAGAATCTCTCTCTCTCTCTGTCTCTCTCCCCGTGGCCTCATTAATATGCATCATTTCTTGCTGCGAAAAATGTCCAAAATGTCAGGAATTGCAGGGAAAAGCTTCCTTCTGCCTTTTGAGAGAGCAAAATCCCTGTCCAAAGTACAAGTTAATTCCAACCTGAGTAATAGCTTCCGGAATGAAACAAGCTCGAAATGTCCTTCACTACTTCACTCGCCGCCACCGCCGCGCCTATCGTGTGTTTCCCTTTCAAAGGGGAACTTCAATTTAACGCAGTTGTGCAGCAGCGCTATATAATATGTTGTACACAAACAAGTTGCAAAAATATTCGGACGGAACTGCATGTATATTTTAATACCATGAGGAATTACATAAACTGCTTGTCTCCCTTAAAAAGTTTTTGTTTTAAAGCAGGTCTGCTTGACTCTTTGCTTGTTAAACCAAGGGCAGAGATATGAAGTACGAACAAGAAAGAGGTTATTCAAAGTTGTATAGTGGCATATATCCAGCAGCATCCTGTGCAAGGAAGGAAGCGGTTTCATCTTTTATCATTTTTATTTCGCTCCTCTGAACGGTTTTATCGGGGTTTAAAAATAAAATGAGGCAAAGAAAAATAGTCCAACGTGGACACCACCGCACCACAACACACGGCTATATATACCGTAATATAAGTTTGTATTTGAATATATTCCAACATTTTGGTTCGACAACTATACCCTCCTCCCTTCCTGGGAAAAAAGTGAATATTTTACTACATTTTTTTGTATCCTGAGGGTGAAAAGGGAAAATGTAAATTTGCAAAAGCGAGACACAAAGTTGTGCATAAAAAAGTTTTTTTCTTGCGAAACTATAAGGAGTATAGAAGCAGGGACTGTGATGGGTATAGCGTGTGGCCTTGTTATTTAATGGGTGTATGATATCAAAAACAGTTTTTTTTTCGTAATCTCCAATTAAATTATACCTGTCCTCGTGGAGTAGAGTCAGTCGCCCTCCCCGGCTAAAAAAAAAGTTAATCTATTATGTTGGAAATATGATATGGAATGATACTTTCCGCCTGGTTTTTTTATTAGCCCGAGCCATGTTTCCAGATGTTCCTGGATTATCATCAGGCACACGGACCAGTGACGCCATTTGATTTGAATAGCCTAGTCTAGTCTGCTGGTGCACAACTGGAGCGGGATTTTATTTCATATACATATTTTTAGGCAAAATGGGATTTCGGTCAGTGAACGGGAATTTTAGCCAGGTTGCGGTTTTCACCCTGTGAATAAATGTAAAAGTCAGGAGTGCATTTCTACATAATGATCATATCACGGTTCACTAACCTTTAGCGGATCTGTGGAATAATGAAATAACAATCATATTATACACTCTCCGGCTGTATCTCTCTAAATGGAACCCATGAATCTGCTGCTTCCGAGGGATTTCTGTTGATTCCCAAAATTGTAGTGAATTTGAAAACAGGGGCGCGGCACACACTCCTGCTTATTTTGTATAATTAGGTTTTCAATAACAAAAATTAAAATGAGCATATGGACCTGTTCTCACAACTCACAAGTGAGGTCTCCGCACTTTACATAATTCAAGAGATGTGAGGTGCTGCCACCCATTCTCCCTGCCTGATGCCTGCATTGCCTCATTTACTGCTAACCAAAAAAAACAACGTTTTTAGGTTTTGTGTTGCAAAATGAGCATATAAAGCATGTCGACATGGTGGGAAATTGGGAGTTGTTTTGGTGGGACCCTGGATGGAACAGGTCAGGCAAGCTCTCTGCTGGGAAATGTGCTTATAAACATAAGCAGACTGCAAAACTGTTGTCTATTCCATCTCCTCCTCCTCCGCTCCGGTATCGTGAAGAGAAACATGGGATGGATGAAATTGGTGCAGTAGTGTGAACTGGTGCCGGGCCAATTTAGACGCATTATATATTTATGCTGGTTCTAATACAAGTAGCATTTTCCACTAATACGCTAAGTAGGCTCATTTCCAGCATTCCCACGCAGCATTTTTTGTTTTAGCTATAAGGAAACCCAAAAACTGTATAATTTTGAATAGGAAAATGTGTGTAGATTGGAAAGGAGATGAAAGTCTACTCTTCTGGTCTAAGGGGGTTCCACCGGAAACTTGCAGTCCACCCTAGGGAATCCTCTCTCTCTCTTTTTTTTGCGCTGTCGTATATTAAAATGTGTGTAGATTGGAAAGGAGATGAAAGTCTACTCTTCTGGTCTAAGGGGGTTCCACCGGAAACTTGCAGTCCACCCTAGGGAATCCTCTCTCTCTCTTTTTTGCGCTGTCGTATATCCTCCGCCGCCACTCCTCCTGATATACACTCTTCTCTTACAGCTTTACTCTTTTGCCAACAGCAATTGACTCTCTTACAAAATATGGGTCAGTTAGACTTTTCGCACGAACGCCCTTGCAACTTTGTTCTCTCCAGTTTCTGCTCCTTCTCCTCCTCGTCATACATCTCAACAAGATCTCTTTATTCTCCTTATCTGGAATGATGGGATCCGAAGAGGAAGAAGAAAAGTAGTTGGATTCGACTCCATCCAGCAGATACGTTATTGTGTACCTACAAATCTTGCATAGAACGCAAGAAAGAAGAGCAGAGGATATCTACATACATTTTTGAACCCTTTTTCACAAAGGAAGGAAATCCCTACCCTTGAGGTCCCTAATGTATAAGGAATAAGTAGTACAACTGTATTATCATCTCCTCCGAATATCCCCATTGTACTTCCGCATTATTATCTTCCAGGTTCAGAGCATCGGCATCGGTAGTGCTTTCGCAGTCGTCCCCTCATCTCTGTACATTTCCGGGCTCCCTTGACACTAAACTATATAGTATATGACAAGGGATATTATCCACGTATTATTGGTGGAATTTCATTTCAAATTCCAACCCGCATATTCCTCATATTTTTTCTCTCGTATTTTTTTTCATCTCAAAATATTTCCCGTTTGAAATAACCGTCTGCGTCTCCTGCTTAATCTTAAAATGACATCAGCATATTCCCACCACTCGTCAATATAATCTTATGAATCAAATCAACACAGTTATTGTTTCCCTTTGCAAAACCACTTTTTTCCCTTGCCCTTTTTCTCAGCTCGTTGTAGTAAAAGTCGGGACTGAGAATAAAATACCTAACTACATAACTGCAGTTTTCTACAGAGTAAAAGGCTTTGCTGGATTTTCATGGTCTGATTCCAGACCGGGAAGCCGTGTCAATAAAACTAGTAACTTTTCCAAGATAGGAATCTGTGGGAAGAAGAAGTTGGACAAATGGGACCGCCGCCGAGAGTAGAAGAAGAGTTTTTGGAAGGAGTGTGTGAGTGGACTTGAAGAGACGTTTAAAAGATATGGCATGTGATGAGCAAACAAAGAGGAGCTAGAGACACTAACTCAATGGCCATATGCCATCGACGACGACGACGACGATCACATGCAGACAATCCCATAATAACTTTCCCCAGAGTTTCTTCTCGACTATCAGGACGACGACGACGAACAGCCCCACTTCCGCATTTTGTTTTTCCTCGCAAAATTATATTTGGTCCAAGTGCAATCCTCACTCTGCGGTCAACGCCAGTAGTGTGTGCTCTGTCTCTGTGTCTTCTGGAATGGGATGGAGGAGGTCGGGAAAAGCGGTGTGGTCGGTGGTGGTAGTAGAGGAGAATGGAGACGACAGGATCGGAGAAACTCTGCTGCTCCTGATGCTGTTTCCATAAAGTTTATTAGGCCATTTGTGACGGACAGTTACTCTGACTGTTTGACTACTTTACGGCTCTTCCCTAATATTGCTTTCCTGGAGGATAAAAACCTCCCATCGTGTGTGTGTGTGTAATAAACGGCATAGTATTTCAAAGGAAGGGGATGACACTCGGAAAATATCTAGTTCAAAATTATTTAAAACCGGTCATAAATATTTATATTGTTCGTTGCGACTTTCTCTCATTGTGTTGTAAGAGCCTCGCTTTCATTTCCTCTGGGAGGAGGGAGTCCGGATGATACTAGTTTCTAGGGAGGGGAAAACATGGAGAAAATTACGCAATCTGATGTTATGAACCAGGAAGTTTAACCCTTCCTTTGGGCCTGTAGTTTAGCACAAAGAAAGTTGGTTCACAAAAAAAATTGACACAACAGATGCGTACCTTTAAACTTGAAGAAAAAAAAATGCCTTGACGCATGAAAATTTCAGCACGAAGTAAATACGTTTAACAAAATTACTTTCCCTTTAGAATAGAAAAGGTAATTGTTGATTGTCGTATCGTAAATACGAACGTAGCGTAAATTATTACGATTACGATTACCTATAGTTCAATGTTCACATTCACATGCTTCCAAGCACCCCGCCTTTTTCCAATATATCAAGCTGCGATATTATAACCTATATAATATCTCGTTTTAAACGGCACGTGACAAAGACACTTTGTACCTTACACTACTTTGTGTCACACCAAAAACTAGTGGAAATAGAGTTACTCGAAAAATGTATACCTATTACTTATAGGTATACTTGTATCAAGGGCTTTGCCAACTGTTTGACATTCATTGACTCGGATTTTGCCTTTGTCTATTTCCGAATTCGAAATAGGCTGCTCCTCTATATACATATACATATATCATAACTTTGTTTAGCCAGCCCCACCAAATACTTTTCAAGGTCAACTTCCCATTATTGGATTGGTGGCACAAAAACAGGTTCAGTTCACGTCACGTACGTTTCAAGCCAACTCCAAACGGTAACTTGATAGGGTGCGGTGGTGGTGGTACCGGTATAACGTGGTGGTCTATTCCGAAAATCATTTTGTGGTCACACTACCACACTTTTTTTTTACAGTTGTAGTAATCACTCAATAGAATTTTTAAACCCCCATCAAAACGTCCCATACTCGTAGCTATGAATAGATTTGTCCCACTTTCTCCCCCAAAAAAATAAAGTCAATACAGCCGTGTGCTCTCTATATATTTGGGATATTTGCTGAACCCGTTTTTCTCGCTCCATTGGCCAATATGTGGGAAATGTCCATGCATGCGTCAACTTACTCGTACTTTTGGTGATTCTTTGTGGCTGCAATCCCATTCCAGAGATGATATCATAGAAAGAAGGAAAAAAGTGAAATGGCTGTCATCGATGTCATATCATTTCTATTCTTTTATAGGCTCTCACAGCTCACATTATATGTGCATTCCAGATTCCAGCTTTTTTTTGTTCGCCGTTTTCACAAAATGGCTTGTTTCGCTGGGCACAATGGGAAAGTCGCTGAAAAGTAAATGATGACCGTATTTCTCCATTTCAAAGAGAAAAAATCTCTTCTGGCAAAAGCAAATAGAAGAGGACCTTGTTGTTTCCTGACACACATCCCCTCTCCCAAGAAGAGAAGAAGAGGAGAAAAAAGTTTAATTTTTACAATTTCATTTTCTCCGTAGTATTTGTCAACATGAAAATGAAAATAGAGAAAACATTATATTTTGTAATTCCTAAAACGGAAACAGCCTCTGGGGATAGAAAAAAAACTGGGCTCGTGTACCCTCTTTTTTTCTTTTCTCTCTCTCTCTCTCTAGAAAGGGCAATCATGATGCCCTGCTTCCCAGCTTTTTTGTTTCACCTGACAAGACCCAATCCTCTTTTTTCCTCATATTACATTATATTAACTGTAACTCGTTTACCGCCCTGGTTGAACAAAAGGATGTTGCCCTGTTTATAGTTCACATTATACAACGCTTTTATGCAATTTGGAGCGTGTGCCGAGAAAAATAAATATTTTTTTTTCGGGGTATAAAAGCTACCTCGCGGAAGCCCTCACGTCGAGGTAATAGAAAAAAGCCCTGGTCTACAAATGTTTCGAGATGAAATTGCCTCTAAACTGGATAATATAATAGGCTGAGAAAAAAAGTAGCGAAATGATGTGGCTGCTGCTGCACACACTAAAAAAAGACAGCGTTGGGAGCAAGATGACGAGTAATAACAGCTGGAAGCGGGCATGCATCCCATCCCATCTCGCACTACCAGACACCCACCACAACATAGTTTAGCAGAACGGCAGAGTTAAAGAGAGCAGAAGGACAAGGGGAAAATGGACTGGGAGAGACAAGCAAGAATCAAGGCAAAGGAACCCATCAACATCACCATCTCAGCTTCAGTTTATTCCTTTTGAAAGGATATTTATATGGTCGTTAAGTGTTTAATGCGGGGAATAATAATGCATCGTCTGTGCTGTTTTCTACTCCACTCGACGTAACATCTTCATGCTGTGTAATAATATGCATAATATTATAATAATATGGGATGATAGTTTGCGAATAAGTGTAACCACTGTGGAGGGTATAAAAAGCGGAAGAGAGAAAGGAGAAAAAAATAATATGTTGTGTGGAGGCACCCACAAAGAAAGTTGTTGGATGGGAAAGCTAGAGACGTTAAAACAAGTTTTTGATGGGCTCTCCTCCATTTTGAGTTGTTGTGTGTACGTACACCACTCAACTGAGGCAGACCTTGTCGTTTTTCTTCAATATTACCAGAAGCTCCCCTTGTTGCAAATGTGTGGTAATGCTCCCGTCGTGGTCCCCTCATGTAATAAGCAAATCTGATGGGGTAGTTCCAGTTAAATCGCGATATTTATTGTTGTCGTTAATGCACTAGGAGAAGAAAAAAAAGGAGAGAAAGATCCGGCTGTGAGTAACTCACCACAGTTTTCTCCAGCCCCCCTTTTCTCATTGCGGTTTTCAAGACCAGTGACAGGTTCCATTTGTATACAGTGTCGTTGTTTAACGAGCACTGCTGCCACAGATGCCACAAGACTCTTTTTAGAGAATTACTGGCTTCTGGGTATAACCACTCAGAGACAACTTTAGAATGTCATCATTCCGAGTAACCTATAAGTAAAAGTCATCTAATAGGAAGGTATAAAAAGACACTGTCACCCACTTTATTATTTATTTTTTTGCGAGTAGTGACTAGTGAGGTGACTGACAAACGCAGGGGAAACCACTGCAGCGGTGGTGATACACACAGGCAACCAGCCAATTGTGCTTTATGGTTTTGCTCGAATTGTCAAAAAAGGAGATGTGAGCTTGTGCCATATAGCGCCCAATTCCCTGAAAATGACAAGCTCAAGACGTCAACGAGTTAATGACAAAGTCGACTTAGCTCCTCCTCAGCCTCACTCTCAGTCCATGTGTAGCTCTCACAGTGACGGACTTGACTTGTCTGCTGAGCACAAAAATGTTTATGAATACAACAACAAGGAAAAAAAGTGGAGAGTGGCTGACGGGGAGAGAGAGTGTGTGAGTATGAAGGGAAAAAAAAGTATAAGAGCACGTCGGCAAGTTGAATGCAGCATTATTGCACAACTTCCAAGAATGCAGTGAATGGCGGAAGCTGCTTAGCTCGCTACTCTGTTTCCACTCTCGTAAAAAATATACACACTGCTGTGCACTTTGACGGACATGAAAGAGCCAGAAAAGAATTTTTTTCTTCTTCTTCTCCATCTTTATATATACCCAACTGTCTAGTTGAATTTCAACGATACACATTTCCCCGCTGCTCTCTTCTCTCTCTCTCTCTGTGTGCATTATCCTTATCCATAAATTGTACGTGTATACCTTGTACCCTTGTTGCTTTTTCTCATTCCTTTTCTACAAGTCATCATATTTGATGATATCCCTTCAGAAAAAAGTCTTTGCGAGAGGAGCCTCGTCAAATACAAAATGAAGTAGAAGAGTGAAGGGAAAGCCTCTTTGAGCAACTTTCTCCTTTTTGGCTTCCGTCTCCAAAGTTCTCTGCCTGCTGCTTTCTCTATTGGAATTCTTCTCTTTAGTGGGGAATACACGCAACAGCAATTTTCCCTTTTGTGAAGATCATTGCATATTAAGTGAAGCTAAGAAGTTAAGTCTGGGAGGGAAAAAATCTTTTTTTATGGAAACGCACGTAGTTTTTTCTCAGTGAAGGAATAAGGTATTTGAAGAAGCTTCCTCGTCCTCTCCTTACTTTTTACCCAAAGAGTCGAGAAAAAAATACTTTAAAAAAGAAAACAGCAAAGGAATTCCTGGCGCTTCGAGTTAACATATTTTCCTCATGATTATTACCATATGGGTTTAGCAACGTCAAGCTGTATAGACACGCATCCTCCTGGCTGAAAGCCTTGTATTTCCCAAAAGAGCAAGGAAAGCAATATTTGTATGGCTCAGAAAAATGCTCTTGTGTAACGATATAATAGACTGGAATCCCTCCTGTACATGAGGAGCTCAACCCCAAACAAGTTTTCTCTTTTAAAGCGTCTTCCTCAAACGGCAAACCCATCATCATCATTATTGACATGATCATAATCATGACCATCAACATCATCATCATGATATCCCCTTTCAAAATCAATATTGTTAAGTGCCAACATTCCACCAGTGCCATACTAGACTCACCCGTCCATAGAGTACCAGAACCAGATCAACATCCTACATATATATTTTTGCAACAAGAAGAAGAAAAGTCAAGCGAGGACGAGGAGAAGGAGAGTATATGGAAAGAGAATATATGGAGCACAAAGGCTCGCTCAAACTATCTTATTTCCTCCTTTTCATATCAGTTCCGAGAATACCACGTGTTTGTATATATTTTCATGTGGTTCCCCTCTAAAAGCTCCTCGTCTTATTTATACATTATAGTTGTTGGATAAGTTGGGTTGGGAGTGTGTAAAATGTAATGATGAAGGCGCCCACAGCCCACATTCCTTTGAACATTGATCTCGTCCTGTCCTCCTCCGCTCCACTTTCTCATTTTTTTTTCATTACCGAAAAAAAAATTCATGCATTCCTGCGATATTCCTTGGGTATTCCTGTATGGCACACGGGAAAATAAATATAGAGCCTGGCAACTTTCATGAATACAGTCAGAGAGTCAGTCAGAACCAAACCAGCAACCAACTCAACTTTGGCTCGAACTGGTTGGCTCCTCTCTCTGTTCCTCCGCCGTGTGGTAGTATTCTCCGTTTAGAAAAAAAGTAATCAAAAAATTTCGAGACTGGTTGTGCATTAAGAAGGGATGAGTTAGAAAGGATGACATGAGGAAAAGTTTACCATTTTAGCAGACAGCTGTTGAGGGGAACGCAAGGAGAAAGTCAATTTTGTTGGGAGGATGAGCAGATTATGAGATATTTTGACTCGTGTTCATGTCCTCGCCGTGTTTTCCACATGAGAGCGTGGCTCGAGATGAAACTGACGTTTAATTGACTTGCTTGTTGTAATAATGCACTTATACATTGCTCCTCTCCTTTCCGTCTTTCCTACGCGAGCACAAATGCATGCGGAGGTGGAAATATAGATAATATTGCGTTGGGGGAAAAGCTGAAGAAGAAGAAGGTAGCCAAAAGAAGGGGGAAATCGACAGGGGAGAAAACTTGTGATTCTTGGATAAATTGAAAGGCTGCTGGTGTCGTCCTTCTCCTGGTGCACTGCTAATATATTCCGGCAAGACACGACGTGGCCGTCTCTACATTGAATAAAAGATAATAATAGAGTTAGAGGGAGAGAGCAGAGAGGGGAAAAAGTTTCAGAGTTATGTGTTCTTAATTATCTGATATTTTCAGTCTGACAGATGTGATGCACCAATTCAACTCGATCAAAGGAATATAAGAATCCGAGGCACGTGTGCCACATGCCAGCTACTCCGTGAACTCGGATACCTGGGGATAGAAATGTCCTTGCTGGAAGTGCTTTTCTGGGGGAAGATTTCTATAAAAAAATATTAATTTTCTCTACTGCTCTTGTTTTCCCCCCAGTAGAATCTAGCCCAATTCATAACTTTCCCTTTAATTCCTCTAATTTCGATGAGGAACAAAAATGGTTGTTTTTCTCATAAAATTTTTTAGGTCAAATGACGGAGAAAGGCTCATCTGCACAGCAAAATGCAGCTTACATCCATTAAGTATATATTTTTTTATTTCAAGAGAAAGTTGCTGAGGACAAGTTTTGCTCAAAAAAACAGTTTCCCGCATGTTCCCACTTTTTCGCAAGTTTTTCCTGTCACGTCGAAAAAAGGAAAGTAATGATATAGGAGGAAAATACACTATGTGTGAAGGAGTAGCAGAGCTACTTTCCTGAAAAGCTTCCAGCTGCTCTTGACCCTCTGCCAAGTTCTCATCTTGACTTTCAATTATAACTACATGCCACACGGACACAGAGAGAGATCTGCAGGAGGGAGGAATCGGTCAAAACATGGAGTAAAAAAAGTTAAGTTGTGAACATGGTGTATGCCAACAGTCCACCACTTTTCTCCAAGAAACTTTGCCTGTTTCAAGAAGAAACAAGAGAATCCTTTAAAAAAACGAGCTTTTATAGAAATAATTAAGCTAGATTTTTTTTCTAAAAAGGATAAGAATCAAATTCTCATTTCTTCTTAGTTCGCCCTCCTACATTTACAAAAACATTGGCACCCTATTCTATATTTTGCAGAGAGAGGCGTGTCTCGAACGTCTTTGGTGAAAGGATATGGCCCAAATCATATTCGGTTTAAAACTCCAAACCGATAAATAAGTATTAAACAAAAAATACAGGATAACCTGGTTCTTTGACCTAACAAATTGCGCTTCCTAACAAGCAGGAAAAACCAAAGTTGTTTTTAAAGTTGAAAACACGACTAGAATTAGAATGAAAAAAAGGTATATCATAATACAATTTCGTCTGGGAAAACTCCAACAGTGGGGTACACGCCGAGAATAATTATATGTAATGCCAGCATGTAGCGTTCAATTTATGTCTGACCCCATAAGTTGGGTTCTTTAACCTTTTCAAAAAAGAGACAGCATCCATTACCACGATGAATATGCAAGTTTTAAGCGGCTTCCTAGAAAAAAGAAGAGTCATGCTGGGCTCCAAAATCAGGAAGTTGACTCAGCAGAAATAATAATAAAGCTCTTGATTACATTGCGACAAGCTCACAAGGAGGAACAGGATTGCAACAAGAGAAAAAAGCAAGTTGTGTCAGACGACGCGACTAGTACTCCTCCTCCTCGTCGTCGTCGTCCTCCACTAGAATTATTTTTTTCAAGTGGAATCCTTGAAAAAAAGAACATCGTTCTATTTTTCTTCATCTCAAAGCATCGCTCACTTTTTACCCCAATGTTTCATTACAACGTTGGGAGCTGCTGCCGACGAAAACGAATGTGAGAGTGAACTAAAGAAATTGGAAAATGGCGTGTTGTTTTTTACGTGAGGAGGTCTGCAACTCATGTATTTTTTCCTAGCAATTCCAATTCAACGGATTAAGTGATGAGGATGACAATCATTAATCTTGTTGTCGCATCACAAGAATAACAAGATGTAACAACGTATATGTATTCAGCATTATACCTTTCTTATAGATCACCCTACTTTTTTCTTAATAAGGCAAAGGCAACCAGTCCAATCTTGTCAATAGCAAAAAAAAACTCCTTCACTTCACAATTTTCATTCCGGTAAAGACGTAAAAAAAGTTTGAGAGAGAACATGGAAAAACTAGTGTACCTTGAACTAATATATGCACCACGACCATAATATGTATATATGCACCAAGGAAATATTGGGAGTGTACAAAAAACCGTTAAATATTGGCCTGTGTATTGCAGACGTTACGTATCATCAAGAAAATGCGTCTCCTCGAGACTCCATTCATTTCCTTCCAAGGTGTAGGGTTGGGCACAAGGACAATCTTTCTCTGTCATTCCTTTATTATTTCAATGCTATAGCACTAAGCCCGTTGTACTGTTATCTAAGTGGAGGTGGACTTATATAGGCAGAGCAGAGTCGAGTTATTTGTATCCAAGAACCCGCCTTCCTGTCTGAGCATGCATTTTTATATATTTTTTTCCTAATCCGAAAATATCCCTTTTGTTCCGGGTTCGGTTGAGGGGAAAGAGACAAAGGACATCTTAATCTTGAGAGCACTATAGAGGACTTATGGGAAAATGTTAATTTTCGGCATAAATACATAACTTGTGCGTTGATTCTTGTTGTGAGCATCATATGATATGCATTGGAGATGTTGTATTGACTTTTACTCTTACTTCTTTTTTTATGTAGGATTGGACTTTGAAAATCAAATACGTCCAGCCAAGAGATGCCGGTATTTATGAGTGTCAAGTGTCAACTCATCCACCTTCCAGTATTTTTGTCACACTTCACGTCGTCGGTAAGCGCATTACATTTTTCCAGCAAGTAAATTTTCCCCCTTTTTTCAGTTTTCTAAGCTACACCTTTCTAGCAGCGTACTCCATCGTAGATTAGAGGTACATGATTATCTGAAATAACAAATGGTTCAGTCAAGAGGAGAAGACCACCTCAAACTGGTGAGTAGACAGGAGGACAGCTCAAGAAGAAGAAAGAGACAAGACGAAGAAGATACTGTGTGCACAACCCGTCTCCTGATAAAAAAAACTTATATATATACCAAAAGCACTCTTAAGATTGTTAGAAGACACATTCTCACAACCACTTTACATCTATGCTCTATCATTTTTTTTCTCTCTGCTTTTGCTCGTATCAGTCACACGAAAAGTGGCCAGGATGACAAGGCTCTTAAAATCTTTGACTCATTCATCATCTCACTTTGTCTTTCATATTACGACTTTCACAGAACCACTAACGAACGGGGAACAGGGCGACCACCACCACTACACACATAAATCTTATATGCCTGCTCCTACCTTTACAATAATACCCTATCTCGGGGGAAAAAAAAGAAAAAAAAGAGGACTTGTATCCGCTTGTCGCAACTCATTTCACACACACTCCATTCCTTGTCATAATAAAAAAGGAACTTGCTCTCCTACCTAATATGTATTGTACAGCCTATTACATCCAATATAATATACCCACTTGCTATCTGACTATCTGTCTTCCGCACATTTTCTTTCCCCTCCTCCTTTCTTGGTAGCCTGCTCACCACGGAGCGAGCGGAAGTTGCACGAGTAGGCAATTCCAATCATGAATGAAAAGTCATTGCGTAATATATTGGAGTCACCGAACCAGCGCGGAGTGTCGTGTCGTAGTACCTATAGGCCGCCGCCACCGCTCGTTCCTTCCTTCTGGAATCAGTCTTTTCATTTAATCTGGTTGATTGATCGATACCACTTTCATCTTGATTTCTTACTTCTCACACACACACACATACACACACCCTCCCTCCTGCTCCGCTGCTCCCTGAGAAAGCAAAAAGCCAGCCAACTTTGGATACAGGACTATTTAGTAAAGCGACGGACGGAATGAGGGGAACAATCACGTAGAGAGCACAAACGCACATTTCAAACAAGAGTGGTGGAAAAGGGATGAGCAAAGGTAAAAATAAAAGACGACACACGACACACACGTTACGTTACTCCAACAGCGTACCACGGTACTTAAAAAACGTCTTAATCTCACAAAAAAAACTTTAATACATACATTTTGTACCCACTAGTTCTGATATATGTATATTCCCACTGCATTGCTGCTGCTGCAATACGAGTGTGTAGCCGACAGCAAAAGGGAAAACAAAAAAAGAAGTAGGATGAAAAAATTGTCCAATGGAAGATTAACTCAATTCTCTCTCTCTTTTCTCTTTTTTTTCTCCCTCTTGTTCCTTTTGTCTATTATTGGTCCTTCCCTTTTTTGCACTGGATGATGATGATGATGACACGTATTGTATATATATGGCTACTAAAGTTATGCCGTATTGCCACTAAAGTGCTCCTTTCTCTCTTGTTTCTTTGTAGAGGCCCGAGCGGAGATCGTTGGAGGACCTGAGAAATTCTACAAAGCCGGAAGCTCAGTGGAACTCAGATGTGACCTGATTGATAGCACTGAGGAGCCCGAATATGTGTTTTGGTATCAGGCAAGTAGCTACTTTAAACATTTTTTTCTCCGTCCTTGGATCCAAATAAGCGTGTACTGCTTGCAAGCAAAGGGTAGGGTGGTACATGGGTGGCTGCCTATTTAAAAGCTACGTTGTTTGACTTAAACAAGGCCACCTTATGTGCACCATGGAGGAAAAAAAAGTGTACATTTTTTGTCTCCCATTTTCTCCCTCCTTTTATTCATTGGGTTGCATTACTGCCTCCTGTTACGGAATATGTAGTGCCCCAAGTCATAAATAAAAAAGTGGAGCAATAAAGACATGCATGCATGGTTTCTCTCCCTGACTTTAAATATATATAAATAATATGGAGCATGTGTCCTGTTCACAAATCAACTGCAACTGGTGACCTGCTATCTGCGCGACTAGTGTCGTCTTCTTCTTCTTTTTTCCTACACAATTTGTTTTATATTCCCCAACTTGTTCTCAGACTTGAAACAAGGCACAATTTTTTTATGCAACTGCACAGCAGTTCTATGCTGCTGCTGCGAATCCCAGGCTGTTTTGACGAATTATCGTTGTAACTTTTTTACAACAGGCAAGAGGACAGACAGATACAAACAAGAATGCAAATGTGGACTATTATGTGGCTAAAAAGGGGAGGAAAAGTGAATTGAGATGGTTGACTAAACAGGGGAAAATGAGGGGGAAAAACTGGTCATGCTGAGTGACTGAAACAAAATAAAAGTTTTTTTTGTCTCCAATGTGTAAATGTACATACTGTACATGTTCCACTTCCTGCCTCACTTGATTAGGGATTCTAGCCGGGATGAAGAGAAGCCTCTCTCTTGGTCGGTCTTCTTCTTCTTTTTTTTCAAGGAAATCCAGCTTCAAAGTTATTTTCTTGCCAATAAATTAGTTGAGACAATACTTGGAATTTATTGCGACGGTTTGGCCCTCTCTCTCACCACCACCACCACCATCTTGTATATATTATATAGGAAACTAGATAGTATGCAGAGAAATGACAGAGGAAGGGTAGTTAATAAAGATATATGAGTTTAATAGTTTTTCTCTTTTTTCCCTATTATCCCGTTTTTCCCCTTAAAAGTTGGAAGTGTACATGGAGAAATTACAGATGCAGAAAAGGGATGAATAACAACGCGAAAAGTTATTTTTTTCTACAACATGGGTTGCACTTGATGTTTCTACTCTATTACGTGATTATAATGCCTATGATGATAGTCTCATTGGAGGGGAATTGAGAAGAAAAAAAGGGAAATACAAAAAAAAAATGTGGAAACTCGTCTGCATAAAGTTGGTGAAAGAATTTTGGACTAAAGGAGCGAGCGTCCTGTGGAAGGCAGATATATATTTTCTTCTCTTTCTCTTTTTAGTTCCATAACCAATTTAGCCGGCGAGACACTTTTTATTCTTCACTGAACCATTAGGAAAAATGGGGAGTTAGTGAAATAAATGAATTTTTTGTCCAACCAACTCCTTCCTATATCTCAGAGTCTGGAATGGGCTCAGCATTTTTTTGTTCACTTAGGGAAAAGTGAGATGTTGAGAAGGCTGTGTGAAGAGTCATGATATACCTACATGGGAAGATAATACGGGTGACCTGGGAATTGGACGGGATATTACGCACAATCTCTGGATGATCTTATAGATCCATATATTTACGGATTTTTCCCCTCCCAAAATGTTTTTTTTCCACAGTGTCATAGTCATGTCTAATATGCGGATCTACACTCCATGGTTTTATTGCTTTTAATGCCATATAATACGCTATTATTGCATGGACAATTTGTAAATGAAAAAATGTAATTTATATTATATATAGGATATTAAATAATAATAAAAGAATTTTTTTGTGATAAAAATCTAGAATCTCCGAATGATAAACTATGACCCAAGCCGTCACATAAATGTGACCCACTTGAAAACCTCGAGCATTCTGGTCATCCACAATGTGCAGAAGACCGACTCTGGCAATTACACTTGCGTCCCGAGCAACGCTCAACCAGCGAGCATCTTCGTCCACATCATCAACGGTAAGTTATACATTAGAGTAGAGAGAGTACATATAACCCTTTCTATTTTTGTCTTTTTTTCTCCAAAATGCACGTACGTCATCGCTCTCCACTTGAATCTCAGAGGAACCTTTAAAAACAGAGAAGTGGCGCAAACAAAAAGAGCTCGACTGTTCTAATGATATCCTGTTTCGCATGTGACTCTATACCATCTGCCTGTGCAAGGGAAACTGCACTGCCCATTAGGGAAAACTGGGTTCTGGCTTTCATCAGATTCCCCCCAGAAATTGAATGCATGCATATTCACAAAGTTGTTGGGTATGGCCATGCCAGCGGGCGAGCAAATGACGTTATCTATGGTCAAGAAATCTAGAAGGGGTATCAAGTAGCACTTTGTGAAAATAAAAAGGATGTTTCTGCCATTCCAAAATGAGTTTTTGAAAGGTACGCAACCGGGAAAGTGGGATACGTTACGGGCTGGCTGGCTGGCTTGTCTGGATGTGCAACCACGAAGTCGGGATCAAACACAGGCTTCATATGCTAGTTGAAGTTGCATAAGGATGATAATGGTGGGTGGATGAGCCCCGTAAAAAAATCCCTTTCTTCTGAAAATGCATCTATCAAGATTAGCTTTTAGTATTGTAAACGGAATTAGGGACGACAAAGCACTGCTTTTTCATTATGTATGAAAGATTTAGAGATGCCTTGCCTGCCTACAGCCCGACATTAAAGACACAGGCATTTGCATGAGTAGCTCTGGCCTGGTGATGTGTGACCAGACAAAGTCTACACATCTTTTTGGGATGCAAAAGCCATAAACTTTTTTAACGAGTTGGCCTACTTTGAATTCCTCCTCAACTTGTTCCACACACACGTTATGGATTTCTTGCATATACATAATATATAAGGACTCACTGATGTGAGTCAAAGTTAAAACTGAGTTGCGAAATAAAAATGGGATGTGTGCAGGCAGAGAAAAAAGAAGATGATGGTGATGATATGCCTGGAATAGTTTTTGTGAGGTTAAAGGCAGGCACATTTACAAACCAATGTCACTGGGCGGGCGGAGGTGGAGGTGAGAGAGCATGGATGTATGTTTTCGAGGATTTTTTTTTCGTATCATGAATACTGAGGAAGACAAATGTCAATATATATTCACGGAAAATACTACTTCAAAAAAGGGATGGACTCGTTTCGTTTGCCTTAAAAGTTTGAGTTTCCAACTTCAACAGAACGTATTTAGTAATAGGTTTTGCAACATGGGGTGATTCTGTTTTGTAAAAAAAAAACTTTTCAAATTGAATAAGCCATTTTCCTCCACTGGCAAGCCTTGTGCACATGTCACAACACAAGATGGGAGCTAAATGAAAAAGGTCGCAATAATGTATTTCTACAAAATTACATATTACATTTCAAGGACTTCACGTCTCACCAAAAACCGTGTTAATCTGCTCGGAAAAAGTATGCAAATTAATTTTTATGAGAAGAAGCTGCTGCTACTACGTCTTGACCCAAAGTCCTAAAGTGTAAATAGTCATAGTCATAAAAAGGTTGAAGTCATACGAGAAGAGCACACAAACAAATGAATATTCACAAAAATTATTTTTCCCTTTTATTTTCATTTTCATTATTATGAAGCAACGCTATTCACTACACTTCCAACTTTGTTATGATCTTGAACAAACAAAAAAATAGTTTTAATTTTTCATCCTCTTCTGTGCAACATATATACCTATAAGCCCTTTGCTCACTAACCATGTTGTCAGTTTACTAACGCAACTCCCAACTTTTTCCTTCATTTTTTCGACTTTTCTCATCTTCAAAGGGGTTTTATCCTGGCTGCACAGGGTATACGTATATGTCTGCAACATGATGTGATGCAAAATTTAAACAGGGTGCAACCATCAAAGGGAGTGAAGGGAGGATATATAAAGAAAATCTCTGAACATCATATCACCACTTTTCGCAAGGTTAGATAAATTTTTAATGAAAAGGAATGTATTTATCAGAGGGAAGATATTTTTAAAAAATAATAAAAACAGGGAATATAGCAAGCATATGGTTGAGTTGCTGGTTTGCATTGCGTTTATGAGTTTTTGTTTTATTGGAAGATATATTTCATACTTTGGACGTCTGGATAGACTTTGCCTGGGATAAATATCCTGAGGCTGAAGTGTGAGAAGGCGTAAGTGTGTCCGGGAAAAACTTACAATAATTATTATTCCTTGCATAATAGTTACGAGAAATAGACATTGTGCCTACCAACTTGTGAAATCCTAACTATACATTCTGAGCTATACTCTGAAACTAAAAAGGTTTTATGCGTAGTAGTGTAATACAAGAAATAAGAATGATATATTGTTAGCTGTAGACTGCGGAGGAGGAAAAACCCTGATGGAGCATATCCACCGGGAATTCAAGCCATACATTATGGATCTGCACTTCAAAATTGTAATGCATTTCAATGACTTTTGTGTAAGTTTGGTTTGCCCATGTGGCCCTCACCTATTGGAAACACTTTTAAATAATAAGGCTTTTCAAGTTGTAGACAAAAGAGGTATCTATTTTAGAAACTTGAACTTTCCTTTGCAACCTTGAACGTCTAGCCCACATCCTTTAAAAAAAGCAATAAATTGGGCCATTCAAATATAGAAAATGGACAACGTGCACGCAAACAATTATTTACAGCAATATCTGGCTGAGCTTATTTTACATCAGATTACAATGGAATGGAAACAATAATCGATTTCGTGTGGAACTTGCGACGAAAAGAAATTCGGAGAAGTTGCTTTTCGACAAGTCTCGTCTTCGTCACAATGAGACAATTTGTAACCAGAGTAGTCAGTCAGCACCAAAGTATATAGACGCTATGGTTAATTTTTATATGGAAAGTTTAGCTTAGAAAGAAACACTTTGGTCAGCACAATGTTGAATCAGTACTTCCGATACGACTTATTCCATTTCTGAAATAGAAACCACAAATAATTTGCTAAATTTCGTTGAAGGACGAGTTTGAAAAGACGATCATAATTTACATTTCCTGAGACATCAAAGGAAAACATGTTTTTCGAGACAAGTTTGGTTTTTGTATTAGCCAACTGATTGACTCAATTTGACATTT
>JAANSN010001002.1:0-40527 GCA_036850665.1 Dicranocentrus wangi | reverse complement strand
ATTTTCATAATCATTCCTTCGAAAAAGCTGTATAATATTAGTAAAAACTTATGCAATCACCGGTCAGAGATTTCATGTATATAGGTTGATGATCACAGGGTGGCTTCATTTACTCAACATCTGTTACAAACTACAACAAAGTTATATGTATATATGTCCTACAAAAATATTGACTCACGATCCCGACCATTTCTGCTCTTTATTTTGTTATCCTCGTTTTTTTTTCGAGAAAAAAAAAATCATAGTCATATTCTCAATCTCGTGAACAGAAACGGCAACAATAGACCAATAGTTGCACACATGAACCTATTTCATATATTTCAAAAGAGTAATGATGGACTAGGGATTACAGGATGCATTATGATATGAACTGCAGCAGCAGATACGAACGAATATAGGAGCGCATGCATCTCCGCTGAGCTAAATCAGGCTGGCATCAATCAATTTCGTGCCATCATTATTATCGTCCTTTCCTTCGTTCCTTTCTTCATTAAACTCAATCAAATGGCATCCATCTGAGATTATTACAATAGAACATTATTATTCCGAAACAAACTGTGAACTACACTTACGCTGCAACGTAAACATGATGTGGGGAATGAGGATGATTGTGAGCTTTTGGCTTGTGGTCAAACATTATTTCTCATTTGACTTAAAGTTAGTTAATGCAGAGGATTTGATTCGTTTTATGGTTTGCTTGCTTGCTTCTCTTTTGGAGGCAAATAATAATGCAACAGGGACAAACAAATCGGTTGCATAAAATCTCCGTTGATTGACAATCAAATATCCATATTTACTTATTATGATTGATCATCCTCCTCAGTGCAAAAAACTCACAAAAAATGGTTTGGATTTGGAAACAATTTTTTTTAATCACTTGTGGTACTTCATGCTTCATCGAACCGTCTCTGATTTGGACACTAACAACAACGAATAGGTCTGCTGCTTTATATCCCGGGCTTGAACAGTAAGTTCAGTTGAACAACGGCAATGGAAAAGTTTTGAGGTTGGAGTGGAGACTAATAATTAAAACATTCCAAACTGCAAACACACAAAATGTCACATGCACATCTATCTAGCAAAGTTTGCAAAAAGTTTTTATTTTTTGCTTTTAATTTCACTCTGCATTCAATATTACAGTCTATACCTACTTGTTTTACAGTTTGCCATAATGCTTCGGCTAATTCTGTAAGATCCACTTCACACTGCGGTTTTATTTCCGATTGACTTGACCTCGTCCAAATAAACTATGGGCATGCCACAATACAATTACTTTGAATTGTGTTGCTCTAGAACACATGAGCATGCCTTCATTCTGTGTGTGTAGTGTGTTTCTAATCGAATGCGCTAAAAAAAGAGCACCCTCGTCGTGGCAGTGACGGGTCACGACAGACTCAAGAAATCAGCAAAACGACTATCCTCCTCTCACTGTCACTCTGCTTAGCCCCATTCACAAATTATGCATAACGACCCTTTTTCCATGTGATGATATGATAATGTTGTTGTTACATATGGCAAGCAAAGTACCATTCAAACTCCTCATTCCCTTTTACCCTTCGTTAGCAAATCAACTTGAGCTGACAAAGTGACAAGAGACAGTTCGTTTCTTTTCCTCTGAAAGAAGCCACAGCCGCACACACACACATACACTCTAAAACTAGTCGCTTTTTCTTTCGATTTTCTTTGCAACATTTATCATAATCTAAAATGCACTGTGCTCACAATCCACCACCACCACTCCACAAGCACCTCTTACTAGTTTCGTACTTTTTTTTCTATTATTGTGATAGGTTGCGAGATGAAATGCGCACCTGAAGCAGCCAAGGTTTCAAATCAAATGATCTCTGAGTAGATGATTCTTTCTTGAATAGGGAACAACAACAACACAGCAGAACCGCGGCCCGCAGTGTGCATTATTTTCATTTTATCACACAATCTTCACCGATCTTCACCACCGTCATTCCAATCTGAAGCTGTAATAAGGATTCGCGATAAGTGCACACACATGTGATCCTCAACTTTTTGCCAGTGTAACCAATTTTACTGGTACAATAATAATAACTCGCGTAGCGTAATGCATCAAATCAAATCACAAAACCACAATCACCCTTGAGGAGAAGAAAGGAGCCTACTGCTTGCTCGCAGGCCAGAAGGTAAAAGCTATTTACTGCATCTGCCCAACCAATATCCCTTGTAGACCCTTATTGGCAAAGGAATCGAAATGACGTGGATAGAAAGAGAAGGTATATCATCAGTTATAATATGTGAACTAGTGTGTAGCACATATTTACTGTGAGATATACCACCATCCATACCACTCACAAATCTTGACTATTATTATGGATAGCTCAAATGTCTAACTTGAGCTGAACTGCAGCGGTTATTGTCAGTATAGAAGACTTTTATTTTTTTAGAGTGGTGGTTGGCGTAGTGGTGGTGCCCTATGCACAATGGGTTCTCTTGTATTGACTCAAGAGTTCACCACCTAAAATTGGCAGTATTCGTGGCGTTCGTTCTTTCTTACAACAAGTGGTGGTAAACAGGCAAGTTTTACTTTTAACACAGTTATGCCACTTTAGTTAGAAGAGTGGCCGTCATGCACATATACCCCAAGTGGCCACGTAAATTAGATTAAATGCGTAGGGTAAAAAACGACAAGGGGTAGTGGATAAAGTGGATTGATTAGGGTAATGTATTTAATGTAACAAGCTCGCTAAAGTAGCGCCTATTAAAATGTACTGCACTCTCACTGCCGCTAGCTTTTATTGAAAGTAATGTGCTATTAATATTATCGCGTATGTATAATGCACAATGCACACATGTAATAATACCTACTTAATGCACATATCCTCCGCTCGCCACCACCACCACCTACACCACTACCCCTTTCTTAAAATTCGCTTCTTGAAACCCTTGACTCACCCAAGTCAAGCTGAATTTTGAGAAAGACGATGGCTATAGCGTAATATTTATCGTATACCAAACATGGTTGGTTATATACTTGGTAAACACATACATGGTTCACACAGGTATCCCAACTTGGCAAAGTAACGGATGTAATGCATTTGCGAGTATAAAATTTAGATTAAAAAGGCAGATGACTTTTGGTCTTTAAGCGTGTAAACAATAATTGAATATAGGGAGCCAAGCAAAAAGAGAGTTTTTTTTAAAGGTTTGCGTTTATAACACTTTGGGTAGAAAATGGATAGTGTACAGAGTGAGTAGGTTATATACATATAGTCGACCCGTTGTAGGTGGTTTACAAGTATGGTGGTGTGGTGAGGGTGAGTGAGGAAGAGATGCCAAGCATTAAGACAGAGATATAATAAGACCATAAAAATAATGCAATAATGTATCTAAAAGGGTAAAAAAAACAAAGACTATGTAATGCAATAAAAATTGAGCTGATCTCGCATGCAGGTAGAGAATCTGTCGGTCGGGCTAAGAAGACTAACAATTAGGGCTAAAACAAGGAATATAATATATCGTTCAGTTTAGTATTACATTATCAGGGAGTGATGTTGAATGCACTGATTTTTTTTTTGAATAATCCAATTTGATTGCATCTTCATACTGATCCGAATTGTTCGAGTAATACAAATAAAACTCATATATTTTTGTTTTTGTAAAACATGAAGCACAGTGCGAGCTGCTGCATACAATCACGCTACCTTGCTGCTCACACACCACATGATACAGTGATTCAAAAGGAATTTATAATGATTTTAAGCTGAAAAGGCGAATAATTGGGAATGGGAAAGGGTAAGTGAACAAGATTGCGTTGCTGTGCTGAAAGAGAAAGAATTGTGTAGAAGATGAAAAGAGCAAAAAGTTAAAAAGTAGAGCATGACTTGATCATGAAGATGTTACATGTAATTAGTGATCACAGGGTAATGGTTTATTTGCTCCTAGGTAGGCTAGACTATATCGCGGTGGTGGTGGTGGTGGTAAGTACTAAAGCCTACAAGTGTACACATATTTTTGCACACTGTAATTCACAAAAATAGCAATTTTGATGTGTTAGCATTCTAAATCTTCACATGATCCATCATACATAATGAAAGCCGAAATTACATTTTTGGGTATGGGCAGTGCAGATACAGAGCATTTATTCCCTGTGTATTTTAAGTTACACTTTTTTCATCAAAAGCAAGCACACCAACCATTTGCACAGTCACTCTACCTCTCCTTTATTAGTGACAGACAGCTAATGACCAGCGAGGAAATGAGTTTCTGCTTTTACACAAAGGCCCAACATACATGCCATCCACCTATTTAAACTAAACCTACCAGATGTCACGAAACTGACACGATTATGGTACGATCAATATGGCCTATTCTGAAAATTGCTGTCATATATTTTACGAGCCTAATATGAATGAAGGATATGACCCTACCACGACCATTGCTAAGCTTCTTGCATAGAAGCTTCCGTTACAAAAAACAAGTAATAAAAGGCAGGTGAGTGAACAAACCAAGAGCTTCTCGTAAAAACGGATCATGTGGCATGATTCATGAGCTTGCTTACTTGCAAACGACGCTCGTCGTCACAACACTCAATAATGTATTGGCAAGAAGAAACGATCTTTTTTCAGTTATGATGGGTTGCAAAAGTGTGGCTCTTCGACTCTCTGTGTGTTTCTCCTCTCGGGTTCAATTTACAAGAATAATGTGGCTAGTTGTTTGATTTATGACAAAATAAAATTGAGCTGACCACTAGTCCACCGACACCGTTTTTTGTTCGTGGTGAACCCTTTTAGAAAATCGCTTGCTATTAAATTACCACTTTTTACACAGGTAACAATGCAAACGGCTTCAACGAGCCAGGCGACTTATATGTGTATTATAGTAGACGATGTAAACTGGGTGAATTGCAACTTTTGTTTGCTGTTTGAATCATTATTCCCCTCCTCATCATCTCGTATAACAAAACACTTTCCAAAGCGATTCATGAGTTTTTTTAAAATATATATATTTCCGTGGTGCTGCTGATGCTTACTGATATACATTACATACACATTCAACCTGATGACGCCAAGAAAGAAAAGCACCAGGACACTAAGCCAAGAGAGAAGAAGACAGAGAACATAAAATGATGATTTTTTCTCTCTCTTTTCATGAAAAACTTTTACCAAAAGTAGGGAGAGATGAAATGAAAGCTAGCAATCACTGTCTATGCATCACAACAAACGCCAAAACGTCGACGCGTCTTCTTGTGAATTACAGAAAAATCCTCTAATCTAAACAGTAGACATGTATACGACGTTTCTAACATGAAATATTTGTTATACACCTTATTAAAACCAGGATATCTGTTGTTTAAACAAGATTTGTAGTTTGCCAGTGCGATAAATCGTAGGCCATGAAAAAACAATGAGAAAAAAGTATAAACTCACGCTTTAGCTCCAATATTCTCCAAATGGAGTTCCTCAATCGTCAGCGACTTGCGAACAACATGAAGAAGTCGATCTATCGCTTCGTGAGACAATTTTACATGACTTGAGCGTACTGACTTGAACCAGGCGTTGTACTCCAAAGCACTTAGGATCGGCACCAAATCCCTGTGGAAAATTATTAAAAAATAGAATAATACAAGTCAACATTAAAAATCACATTCACTCGGAAAGAAAGAGAAAAAAAAAACATCACAGTTCCATTATACAAAATATGGTCATGTTCATATCAAGATACACATGTAAACTGTTATTATTATTACTACATTGCTTTACAAACATCCGCTAATTGCATCCTTTAAGTTCCTTCACGTACACAAAAGAAAAAAAAACTAGATATAATTCCGCTTTAGATCACATTTGTATTCTAAACTATTTCTTTAGTTCAACTAGCCATAAACCAAACAAATATTAAAGTATGTCAAAATTTGAAGAAAAAAATCAATCAGAGAATTACAATTAAAAAGTGATTCCGTGATTCCGTCCACAACACCACTGACTACACCATATTTCCCGTTGTTTCCCTACTTCAATTATAGGTAATTCTATATACATATAATATATAACTTATATTAGATCATTACCAAACCGTGACAAGTTAGGATGTAAATACATTATCATTCTAAACATTTTCCAAAATTACCAATTTTAGGGCGATTTAACTTGAGCATTATGTCGACTTTGAATCACAACGCGAAGCTATGTAATTTCATGCGTCATAGCATATATTCCAAAGTGTTATTTATGTGTTAGGTAAGGGCTACTTGAGCACGTGAACCCTGACGAGAGATCTGTAAACTGGTAGATGATATCAACACGACATTCCGTTACATTACATCATCCGCTTGATATGCAAGTGCGTGCGGTGTAAAACATGATTTCCTTTTCGAGAGCATTCCCCAAATGCAAGATTAATTACTCTAATTTAGCTCACTACAAATCATCAAAACAATAACATCACAAATGAAGTCATATTATGCATGTATGTGCATATCATTAGGTTAAATTTATGCTCCAAAAGTGGTGAATTAGCGATAAGCAAAGAGCTAATAATAATAATACTTTACGCATTCGCGGGGGGTAGGTGGCAAACTCTGATTACCTAAAAAATCAAGAAGCTAATGTGTTCTTAATTACATCACAAAAAACACATTAAACACGAGTATGCTTGTAGAGGAAAGGTTCGTTTCGTGTGTTTTAGAAATGTGGTGTGAAATTCCATGAGACTCTATCATAAATTGTACCTAATCGATTTGCAGTCGACGAATGTAGTAAAGTAAAATATAGTGTGTGAAATATGCAAAATGCTATGAAACATGATTGTAAACTAGGTACTCATTGTATTCAGTTTGATTTGCATTTCAATTAGGGCTTTAGTCATTGATTTTGTGCATAATTCGCAACAATGAGCAATATGTTGTGCTCTAAACAGAAAATTATCAAAATCAACAACACCATGTAGCATATTATGCATGTGTCTATAACGCTATTTTGAAAAGGGCTTAGTCAGCGGATGCATATATTGTTAGCTAATCATTATGAACATTTTGAAGTGTGTATCACGTATCCATTCACAATCAATTCTTATACAATATAATTATATGCGCCTTTAGGTAGACATAGGCATTCCCAAATATTATTACGGAGAGCCGTTTAATCCTATTACTTAAGTGGATCTGGCAATAAAAATTCCGATTTTGATTCAAAAATTACATGCAATTTCCATCATCATCACATCAACTCCACCATACGGTTCATCAAGTAGCAAGGCTCAAAAATTGCATAAAAATTAGCACTTTTCCATTCCCCGTACCTAGCTAACTGTACTCATTAAATAGTAAGTGCACCTGTGAGCTTAATTACGCTGCTGCTGACGAATTTCCTTCGCCAAACCAACCTGACTTACAAAATGTAGCAGTTTTTAATACGTCCATTATCTCATTCCTGCGAGTATAAGGGTACATACATTTATTATGCCACTCTCCCATATCAAAATCGAAAAGATACCAATAATAATATGTGCGCTACATAATGTATGCTTTTTGTACTCAAAATAGGTATTTGGATCCCACACATTTAGCCTGGTTTGGCCTGTATATGTATAATCTCTCAAATATGTATTTTTTCATTTCGTATATCTAGCTTTGCAGCCGGACTTATGTAGAAGCAGTGTGTACATTTTAAATGCAAGGATCAGCTCACTCTAAAGTTACTTTCCTTTTCCCTTTTTACATCCAAACCCAGCTATAAAAATATCCTTTCTCGATATTCAATTATGGCCATATTCCTTTTACAAGGCTGTATCCCAACAATGGAAATAGTTATGCCTTTTGCGAGAAAAAAAAATTCTCTACACTTTTTATCGGTTTATCTCTAGAGCAGTGTGTGTTGTACGTACGTGTATAGGTATAGTAGGTAGTATCCACAGTTAAATAATACTACGTGGCTGAATTACGTATGTATATGGGTTACATCGCATAGTGCAAAATAAAAAAGCATCTTAAAAAAGCACGTTTCGGTCACATACAAACGTTTGAAACACTTTCCTTAATGGATTATCAAAAAATCTGCAGGCAAATCTTCCCCTTTGATACACCTTATTATTAATAAGTACACCAGGTGCAATTACTTTTTGTAACTTGCTGCTTTCGCACATCATATCGCAGAGTTTATGGTGCAACTGTGATTTTGCTATATTTTGTTAATTGGTAGGTGTTTCCCACTTTTGACTTCATACCACAGTTTATTTTATTTTTTTCACCATATGCTTGACTTTTCATTAACAAAAATCTTTGAGAAGTACTATTATTGAGCCAAAGATAATCTTTTTGGTGCATTGCAAATTCGTAAAAAAATATCTAGGTATAGTTTAACAGGCTGATCAAGAAAAAAACGAACATATAAATGCATTCTGTCAGTCAGGAATATAAAAATATTATGATACTACGTGTTGTGTAAACCAATCTCATTCTTTGTGCATTCCATATCATTTTTCTGTTCTGTGCAATCATAAGACTAAGAAAACACACATAATACGAGATTTTTGCTTGACAATTATTTGAACGCAACTTTATATACAGTGTGAGTACGCAGGGCTCACTTCCATATTTGGGCATAAAAGTTTTCACGTCTGTGTGAGCAAATCGTAATTATAACAAGAACAATATCCTCCACCACTCCTCCACACAACTGATGAAAAAGATTGTATCTCTCGTTAGACAATAGTTATTATAACGTTAGCATTTCAAGTTAACAAGCTCTCATTAGTGAGTCTACATATATATAGACAAGCAGACAATCAGAGAGTACAAATAAACTGGTGTAAAAGTCGACATGCCAAACACACACACGTAGCGAGGAAGCTTGTTAAACTGTCAATAAGTATTTCAAATGTGTTGACATTTACAAGTGGATTTACGTTATGGGTAATTTTTTAAAATCAACGGTACGCCTACAAACCAACTTCTTCCTCATTTTAGCTTCTTCCGTCGCATCCTTTCACGTCGCCATCGCCAGTCGGTAGTGAACGGACAGACAATCACACACGCACTTACCTACATTATGAAGTACACAACACTACTCGCTACTTTTAATACTCGACATAACAATAGGTATTATATACCTTCTGAAATCAATCAGTGCGCAGTTGCATACTTGACACTGGACACTATAACATAACATATTATACTTATATCATATCGTATATTTTAATCAAAACGTATAATCACACCTCGATCGGAGAAAAAAAATCACGTAACGAGTAAACAAGTAATATTTGTGCAGGAACTTAAACGAGGTTCACAGCGGAAGTTCCGCAAAGCTGCAAAAAAGTAACATGTACACGTGACACAAACATAAAATCTGCAACTTACCTTGGTTCTAGGTGATCAAAATCATGTAGGCACAGCTCCCTAGAGTCATGAGACAGGTAAATGGTGTCCACGTCCTGAAAAAAAAAATAAATGAAAAACGGGAACGTTATACACACAAGTTTTCCTGTAATCCGATAGGATAACGAATGATAAGCTATTGTAAATATTTATTATGATTCTTGGAATTTTACTGACAATATCTCCTTCACTTATCGGCATATCGATACTACCTAGGCTGTTTTGAGACAAAGAAGAAGGTATCAAGGTGACAAAAGTTACTAACTACCTACCCTACCACAAACACGCCTTACTCGTAACACCAACTCTGAGCAAATGTCGGCGAAAAGTAAGTCAGTCCCACGCTACACGGTAGTAAGTACAGCAGTAACGCTGTAAAAAGCTCAAGACATTAGTTTTCTCACACACGGATACACTCTCCTTCAGACTCGTAGTGGTACAGTGTGTAGAGTAGGTTTTATTTTATGTTGTTTAAAAACTGTCACCATAATGTCATCTTGATGCGGTACGAGTTTGATTGCCAAAAGGTATCATCATCATTTTACTAATCCTTTCGGTCCAATAACCCCTATCAAGTGGCAACCATTATATTTATACCTGCTTTTGTAACAATATCGTCATCTATTTCATCTCATCATTGTCACTACTACTGATACAGATGAACAAGACAAACTTGGTTTGGCATACTTTTCCATGTGTTTTTGTGATACCACCACCACACCACTTCAGAAGCCATAAAGTGTAGCAGTTTTTTTTTGTAGCAATGGTAAAGTTCACTAACTATATTATGATTTTTTATTGTGTGCTAGGAAGAGGAGGCTAGCACGCATGACATCCTTCTTCTCAAGTGTACCATCAGTTTTAAACAATGATTACAAAAAACAAATCAAGTCGATCTTCTCTCAATATACTCATGTCGTGTACACTTGTGAGGAAAACCCTTTTCATAAATTATACGGATGCCATGTGGTGTGCCGTGTGTAACTTGATGAAGCACAGTGTTCAACCTTGTACATTGGTCGCATGCTAATTAGATACGAAAGGCTAATTATTTTTTCACAGAAACTCTCCGATCCGCAATGACTAGTGACCTTTCAAAAAATGACATTAATGAATATTGTTACGTATAGGTAGAGAGTGCATATGGTGCGTTGCGTATGTATGTACACTGACTGACTTTTAACAAGGAGAGAAATTTTTCTAATCACAATTTCGTCGACTATAACAGCCCCTCTAAAAACCGGTAGCAGCTACAAAATACCATTATCAGTAATGGATTTTCCCGATTGTAAAGTGTCAAGAAGACACATGAACAAGAGCGGTGTGTGGTGGGGTTGTTGTAAATGACACGTTTTTTTCACGGTGCATGAGCATAATCCCTTGAAATCAAGGAAGACTTTTGAAAATTAATGTGTTCAGTTTGAGAGTGGAAGAAAAAAAATTGCCCGAGTGTACCGTTCCCTTGATATAGAGCCCTTTTTTCATTATATGAGCAGGTCAAATCGGCAATCAAATTTAAAGTTGTACTCGATCAAGGGCGATGCGACGTGGAGTGGTGCAGAAATCTTAAATAAAAATTTACGTCCTTTTCAGACAGACTAAAATTAATACACACACAAAAGTTGTGTGTTACTCTTACTTTGTGTATCGATGATTGGGCATGATATGTAAAAGTAATGTCACATGAAAAGACACTCAAACAGACAGTATCACTCTTTGAAAATCATTTACTCCCAAAAAAGTAGACCAAAGATTATTTTAACATCCTGTTTTGCGCCTCGTCAAGTTCGACCGCTTGACAGACACAGACAGACTGCTCCGTTCAAAAAACTTCGAGTGCGTAATAAATAAGTACTTATACGGATAATTGGAAAGCTTGGTAAACAATCCATTCACAGAGATTCTCGTAGAAAATCGCCCTTTCAGTCCTCTCGGGTGGTGGTGGAGTCATAAGCCCAAGGATAGAGAGGAAAAGTCATACGGCACAACAAAACACTTTTAGAAAATATACCCAACTTGTAATATCCTTGTTTTCTGTACACACAGGGCTCAGCACAGCTGTAAAATTCTACATTTGGAAAACACCCACAAATCGAAATGTTTGACAAGAAACGAGAGAGCATGAATCATGAAATCATATATCAGATCAACCATCAAACCTTCCCTAACCCATTTAATCACACGTCTGTTTTGACAAAACTGTTCAGTCAACTTCACATTTCACAATTACCACCAACCAACTACACAACTTTTCGAATATATCCGTATTGTAGAGGGAAAATTGCAATGTCGACCTTTCTCGCAGCCAGCCTCAGAGTCAGAATGACTATGCTGCGGTCGATGTCTTTTAGAAACTCAATTAATCTCTGGTCGAAATATAAGCATATATGCATGTGTTCTCAGTTCCAATCTCTCAGATTCTTGTCATGATATTATCAACCGATTAAAAGGTTTACAGAATGCACATCACCCACCACTACAACGTAAACGCATGATTTTGATAACAACATAACGCTGATGCAGTTTTAATAGGACTATTAATTTCACTTGAAAGTGACATTGTTGCCGTTGCTAAACCAGCTTTTCTTTTGTGCACATGGTGGCACACTGTGTGTGCCATGCTATTAAAGGGCTGTGTGGTTTGTTCAACCTAAGTGTGTACAGCCTTCTCGTCCCCCAGCAGATGAGTTTGTTATATCGATGCTGGGTGAGTTATGGTTGTGCATTGATTATTAGGTTGCTTTGCCTCCGTTTCGTCTTCGTCCACCACCACCGCACCATCAAAATATACTGTAATCTCATCAAAGGAAAACGTGCACGAAGAAAAAAATGTCTTCCATATCACCTGCAAACTTTACCACCAATTACAGTTGCAATTTTTTGAAGATGAAACTTGCAGATTAGGGTTTCTTATTTCTTAGGTTTGTTTCTACTGAGTTGGCAGTTGGCACCAAATGCAGCCAATTCATAATAATATAGATACATGATTCTAGCAGAATTTATATTTGATGAAATATGCAGTCTCATCTGCCCAAACAACTCCATTAATAGAATACATATTATTTCAGAGCAGGCAGGGTGCTTCTATGTCTTAAGCAATTGCTGATGAAGCAGATTAAAGATATATATATTATGGTGGTGCCGGTGCCATATGAAAATCATAACTAAACTGGTTGTATCATGGCTGTGCAGAGAAGAACTATTTAGCAGATGAGAACATGACAAAAATGCAGTAAAAGAAAAAAAAAACTAACTAACTAACTGGCATAATGGAAAATCCTTTATGAAGCATCAATATATGCTCATTGTGCTATTATTTTAGCACTTTTATTTCAGTCGTAAAGTGCCCCTGCCAAAACATCCAATACAACTGACAATTCACATTGATTCGAAGGGAAGGAAAGACAACCCATATGTGTGTGCTTATGTTGTTTTTTTTTTGCAGATGCAGGTAGCAGAGTTCATAGTGCAGTAAGCATGCGGTGCATCACCAAACTGCCTAATAAATTGCACCATTTACAATTTACTGAGCTTTCATGTACTGGCAAACCCATAAATTCGAACTCCTTGTTGTATAAATCAGTTGCTAATTGTTGTAGAGGGAAAAGTTTATTTGTGAAAAGTACATTCATTTGTAAGACAACCAATTAATTAATTTGACTACAAGTTGCATTATATATACCTCCAATATTTAAAGAGTGCATAACCTTTTACCTCTCTCTCGCAAAAAGTTTTTCTTTCTGACTAGGCGAGATGAATGAGGAGAGGAGGGGTTGAGAATGCAACTATTTTGTGCATCGTATCATCATCTCAATTTCGATAGGGCACATCAGAGCCCAAACAACTAATTGAAATTGTAATATCCCTACTTACCACACCATTGTAATAAAAAACTGGGCGCTGATTGCATAAAAAGAAATTTACACTTGCCCTTATTCATAGCGGAATGGAATGGAAAATTTCTTATATCCTCACATTATAATTACTCAAGGTGCAAGTTTATTCGCAGATAAGCAAGCAGAGCTCTTTATTTTTTTAAAAATAAAAAATGAAATTTTTTAAACTCAGATTTTGTAGTTGTAACTTTAATATTACATTCACCCATCAAACTTCTTTTTTTACCACTTCATCCGCATCATGACAGTTTGCGAGTTTGCGAGCTGGCATGAAATCATAATATCATCTCCGTTCAACCTCCAAAGTCTCTCCAAAATGTACTCATTCAGTTTCGTATTAAGTTTTAAATCAAATCAACTCAATTTCAGACTACATATATAGCATAATATACTTAGAGATCTCATTGTTTCTTACGAATAAAGTTTAAGAGAGCAATTTTATAGTTTTCTAGATTAGAATAATGTTGTAGTAAATGTACCCCATGACTAGAAGTGGATTTTTACACCATATGATATAGTTTTCATGTGCGCTCACACACTGCGAGCCTGTATTGTGCACGTACGGACGGAGCACACGGTGAATGTGTGTAACGCGGTGTAAATATAACAACTATCATCAAGGAACATTATTAGCACCAGCAGGAGGATAAGGATTAACTAGGAATAAAGGAAATTTTGCCGCATTATTACACAAGGTGTGTCCTACATCATTTTCACGCTACACGCAAGCAGAGAAAGCAGTGCAAAAACGTGACATGATGATGCTTTGTTGATGACGCTGTGTACTCATTTTTGAAACAAAAGAGTCGTTTACATGGTTTGATGAATTTTAATGACGACTCGTAACAACCTACCTACTCCTGCGGAAGATTCACGATTTGCAAATAATAATCCACACACAATTGGATACATGTGATGTGAGGCTAATCCCATCATGAATGTTTATCTCATAAAGAGCCGCACGGGAAGATCGATTAGCAACACATTTTGCATGTTAGACTAGTTAGACACACAGGATCGTCTTCGTCCTGTGGGGCAATAATTGAACATATCAAAATGGGTACGTGAAATAATCAGCCTACAACAGTATATTAATATGCCAGACAGGATCTGGCATTTTGACAGTTTGTTATGAAAAAGGGCTAGTTTACACCATTGACCATTAGTTTTGCACTTTTTTCTCCTTCTATCCTATCACCTTCACATTAGCTCGTAAGTTACCACTCACCCGTGCAACACTAACTTAATAATACTCCCCTTAACCTGCTCACTAACATTGTATACTTATGCTTATAATTTGGCTGAAACATAATTTCGCAAGTTTTACGACTTGCCAATGTAATCGATATACTAATATAAAAATAGTTTATGAGAAATGCCTCAGATTTGTTGAGTTACATAAAAATTTTCACATTTTGTAAACTTGCAGTGCAGCGCAGTCATGCAATATTAGGTTACGTATCAATCTCTAACAAATTAGGTTTAAACTAATTTATCACGAGCACGAGTGGTAATATAGAGAAGAAAGAAAGTCTGACAAATTTAATTAGCTAATAATATCATCACTTTAATAAAAACTAGAAGAAATCCAAGCCGATAGAAGAAACTCTGCCAATGTGGTGTACTACCACTAGTAACAAAAAAGCATCTCTCTGGTTTTCGGTAGAGATTGTAACTCTAATGCTCATTTGTAATGAGCTAAAAAATGATTTATTCTCACAGATTTTCTAAAAGTAAATCCTATTAAGTGCCCTCAATGACTTTTGTTTCTTAACCTCTTCTCTTCTCTTACCAACTAAGTAATATCGTAAATAATCCTGTCTAGATGCATATCTTTCACATTCAAATGTGGACGAGGATGTGTGTTGTGTTGTGTGTGTGTGTGGTCATTGATTGAAGCGATAAGATTTTTGAGATTTACGCTGGGATGGATGGAGCAAACTAATGTACAATAGCATCATAATCACAGTATTTTTCAAAAAAAAAAATCAAGTGATATCCTTTTCTTAGGTATTATAAGCAATAAATTTTTATGCACATTCCTTTGATTTGATTAGAATAGTAGAGCATCCAACCAACTGAATGAATGAAAATACTTGTGAAAAAATGTGCTTGCTTACATGTGGATATCGTATGAGAAGGTATTTCGTTACACAATTGAAAGTTCAGTTTCAGTCAATCAAACATGATAGGAAATCGTGTTACATGAGTGAGGAGCCAGTGACGTGGAAAATATTGTGGCCTACAAGAAGAGCGTCAGCCTTTTAATTGAAATGGGATAGGTGAGCTGTGTGTGTGTGTGCCCTTCATGTTTGGTTTTGTTTTCGAGTGAACCTTCAAGACGTACTTAAACATAACTACTGTCTTTCATTTTCCCAATGAAAGCAAAAGCAATATAGAACGATATTATATTTGTGGTAATATAATCAATCATCATTTCAAGTGTCACGCTTTTTGAGACTACTTTATATTCAAATGTGTTGTTGCAGATGAAAATTTTCGAGTGCAACTGCAACCTTATAGGTATAGCTTTTTTTGTCGTGCCATCACTCAACATCTGGGTGGACGGACACTTGATATGTGTGCCAAAAAAAAAGTTAATATCTGTTTGATCTTGATGTCTTCATGCCTCCTGTCTTTTTGATGTGGGGACAAGGGGACAACCGCATATATGTTCAATCAAAAGATGAAACCTTGCATCACGAGTGCAAGGCTCCCAAATAACTTTCCTTTAAAAAAATTGTAATCAAAATGATGTGTTGTGTATTCAATTTTCTTTAGCCTTTTTTTTGCAGCTATAAGCCAAGATCCCTATTCTGATCGCTTAGTAATGATGATATAGCTTTTGAAACCAAACCAAACCTACTGAATCTCTAACATGTGCCATTGAATAATAGCCAACTTCACTCCAATTTGTATAGGGTGTAGAGAAACACATTTTTAAAATCTCACGCATTTCAATTTCAAGAGATTTACTACTGCACTACTGTCTGTCTGTGTGTACACAACAAAAGTTGTGTGTGTGTGTAATACAGAGGAAACGTGTAATCTGGTTGGAGAAAACTACTGATTTCATCCGCATTTATGCATGCAACCCCAAATAATAATACATAACAACATCAATTACGACTATTACGAGCAAGGAAGTGTGAAAAGCTAACCGATAAAGGGGGAATTCACGTGTTATCATCTAAAATTACGGATAATCGTTCAACGGGTGAAATACTGAAAACAAAACGCGACGTGAGGGAGAGAATTTAATAAAATAGAAAAAAAACTCGTTTTTTATAATAGGGATATACGCACGTCTGTTTACCACTTTTGTGTTTTTAAAGTTAATCGATAATAATGCCCACTTGTGCGATGATAGTGCAAACTGGTAATTTAGCGCCACACCTCACTTTCCGCGCTTCAATTTGGCAAAAAGAAGTTCATTTTATGCTTTCTGAATTATTAGATTTTTTTACCCATTTTTCCTTATAATTTGACTTCATTGCGAATCAAATGTTATTCGGGGCGCACCCTTTTACATATATTTGCACAGATAAAAAATCACTTTTACGCATGTTATCCTTCTCTCTCTCTCTCTCACTTGTCATAAAATTGTCTGGGTTTTCAACACACATATTTTCCCTTCGCGTTGGTGAAATAAGGCTCAGGGGGCGGACCGTGGTGGGTGCAAACATCAAAACGCAAAATCATCACAAAAGAGTCCGAAAAAACATTTGATTACGCTGACTGCACATTATCATAATCAAATGTATTCTATTTGGCGCAGCAGCATTTGATTTCCTTTGTTTCTCAACTTGAACAACAACCGAACCGAACCTCTCGACAAAGTACTACCACTACGTGGAATTGGCGATATATGTTTATACAAAGTAATTTTCGGCTTCAGCAGTACCGCTTGCTTGGTTCCAAAAACCAAAAAATAATTTTGTTCTCTTGGTTTTCTTTCGCAGCATTTTCTTCCCACCACAACAGAAACAACAAAGTTTCGTGTTGTCTGTGTCATCATCAGAGTGAGTATCATATACACTGACTAACCACTATATACATTAAATGGGAGGCGAAGTGGCGATGCTGAATGCTGATGCTGCCTTATAAGGTTCGTTACGGAGGAACCAGGACGGGAAATAATAACAATAACGGACTTCTCTCTTTTTGCGAGTCATATACCACAAGAAAGCCCAAGTCTTTATAGAACGTCTTCACACGACGAACACACTATATCTATCTCTGGTAGTGTTTCTACAGCCCTAAAAATCAATAAAGACCTTGTGCTTGGCCTATATTCTGGGACTGACTGGTGGGCTGGGAAAAGCTGCGAGTGTTATGTTGAAGTTTTGTGAGAGAAGAGGAGAGAGAGAGAGAGAGGTAGACTACATAAAGGAATTTTTTTTTGTTCAACTCGAACTCCAACTCCAACAACTACTCCCATTTCGCATGCCGCATGTCGCTCTTTTACTACAGGAAAAAGTAAGATATTACACGGTTACTCCGGTGGAACGACAGGAACAAGAATGTGAACTTTATACCTGCACTCACACTCACACTCTCTCCAGCCCTTTTAAAAAATGAAACCAATGCTGTGCTGCTGCTCTTTTTTCCGCTGAGTTGTTGAGATTCCAAGAGTTGATATAGTTTCATATTAGATGAGTTGCTTGAGATTGAGGGAGCTTAGAAAATTTAATCTGGTTGGTCGCGAAAGCTCCTTTATAAACCTGACTGCGGTTTGGGCTCGCGAGAGAAAATTAAAAAGCCAAAAGATTTGTGATAAATATAAACAACCTTTTTTGATGCAGTTAGCACAGGGCCATGGCAGATTCCCTGGGAAAGTATATAAAATTCGTGGTATTATTGCCCAAGTATAGTAAATTTGGTGATGTGATAGGTCGATCGATATACTACCACTTTTTTTTACATGCCATGGGATTGGAAAGGGGATGTAATTTAATCGCTTAAAGCGGTCATATATTATTATAGAGACTAGAGATCCATTGATGCCATTACAGGGCTCATTAACTTCATCTAATTAATCCCTTCAAATCGGTGATGATAACTAGCACCTTGCCAAAACTTGTGTCTACCGGCCTGCAATCCCTCGTTTAGCTGACATGGGAAATTAATGATAGACATCATTAGTTTATTATGTATGTACACATTAATACTACAAATGCACCTCGTCATGATGTTCCTCCATTCATGAGAGTTTTTTCGTCTTGTTACATTCGTTACGAATTACAAAATCAGTCCCATTAAGGGCAAAAGTAATCAGCAGAGAAGGGAACAGCAAGCAGACAGAGAGGTCTAGAGAAAAAAAGGAGAGATGAAAGTAAGAGAATATTTTTTTTTATTGGAATGGTATTCAATAGTAATAGTACACGAGCATCCACTCACAGAGCATTTTATTTTAGTGACACGATTTTACTGTGCTGTTGACGAAAACGATTACACAATATCCACTGAAAAAAAATAAATTTCTTGACTTACAGCACTAGTTACTTATATAGACGCACATTACCCAAACCTATCACTGACAAATATTGCTATTTAGGCATATTATGACCATAATAACAATCCAAAATGCATTTCCTCTTTTTGCTCCTGTTCCCATTTACCTCACCTTACTTGCAGTTTGTAAGGACGGCTAAGTGCTCCTATCTCGACTATCATACACACCTCACATACCAAAAAGAAACATCCATCCCTACATCTACAACCAACCACACATGCCACCACGACACACGAAGCGAAAAAGGGACTCTTAACATTTTTCTTCATGTGTATACATTTCAGTTGATGTTTACTTCACCTACTTGCTGCATGACTACAAAGGAGGGATAGATATATGTAGTGAAAGAATACGAGATCTCTAACACTTTTGCCTTGTTGCTGTTTTCGCTAAAAGCTTTTTTTTCGTGATGTTATAGATAGTACGCTTACGCTACTGCTAAAAATTACGTTCACCTTTACTTGTCGTAATCGTCCAAAATTCATTCAATTTTGACAGTTCATTTTGTACTCTCACGCTCCGTACCTCCGTCGTACTCCGTACCCAGTGGGGAGTTTTGTACGTGTTACGCTGTGCTAGAAAAAAAAGCTGAGCAGAAAGCGTGTGGAGGCTTTTAAATTTTTAATGAGGTTGTTTATCGTATCCGAATGTTGGAGATATTCCTTTTATGTCGTATTGCCAGTTGTAGTCGTCTTTATACACAGATATGCTCATTGTTTATTTATGATAACACGCAGATCTCTAACCGTTTCAATATGAAGATGAAGTTTTTTCTTTTCTTTGTGAATATATATATACTATTTTGTCCGTTTTGATCATTTGTATGCAGGACCGTCTTTCAAACGTTTAAAAAAGGATTTTTCCATTATTGGCAGTTCTGATTTCATGGTTTGTCATAAGTAAGGGGATTCACAAACAGGAAGACAAATTTTTACGTGCATATTTGCACCTACTATATTTATCTGCTTTGTATAGCTTGAGCAAGCATAAAACGTCAATTGTTCCTGTTATATATCAAAATGATATAATCCTTCCTTATACGGCATGTTTTCGTAACGGTTATCTGAGATAAACCAAAATCCCTTTCTACCTGACCAGTCATTTTTTTGATTTGCTTTAGGAACGGTACAGACGGACGGAACGGCTAACGCTGATTTTCTTGCAAGAAGGCGGACGTATCTGCCAAATTGGAAGTGTACCTGTCTAGAATACAGGCATGTAACGTTTTTTCAGGAATGAAGAATGACATCCTCTCCTCCACTTAGCCCACCTTCCCATATCTTTTCCCATCAGTTTTAATGGGAGAAATGGGAAAATGCGGATAAAAGTTAAAAGGAAAATAGGTGATCCGGGGAAAATATCTTCTGTCTCAGCACAACCATTCTTTCTCTGTGTGAGGCTTAAACCAATTAGAGTTGACAATACGACAACGCGGAGGAGAAAAAAAGGCGACACGGAAGTGGCGTGATATACCCACATCTCTAATATCCTACTTCAACTCTGCCACTAACTGTCTCCTCTGTGCCACCAGATCCACTCATTGTTTCCATCATTGTGACATGTACCTATGTATGTTTAGGATTTCAGTATAAAGCGTCTTCACATTCCGGAGAAATACAACAGGGACAAGGGGAAACATTAAAGTCTGTGCACAGAGCAACAAAAGCATTCTTCTCTATTACCCGGGTTCGACAGGGTTGCTACTTGCTACACGTGCAAAATGCGCAAAGAAGGGGAAACTTGGAGATAGGCAGCAGGAGGAAAAAAGAAACAAAATGGTGATGGGATGTGATGATGATGATGGCTATGTAGAAAAAAAAAACGGTAAAAAATTCAAACAACCTTCTTGTTCCATCTAAATGGTATCATATAGTGGAAACTATAAAACCACTGTTGTTCAACTCGAACCCATTTCCAGTTCAACTTCTTTTCTACTTTTTGCTACGAAACATCCGGAAATTAAAGTTGTGCAATAAAACGACGACTTTTTACGTTATATTTTGACTGGGGGGAAAAGGGTGGTGGAGGAAAAACCTTCCAAAATAGCCGCACACCGCTGCTGCTACGGCACTACACACTTGAGTGAAAAAGTCAGACAAGTGAAAAAAAAAACTTTTTACACGCACTTACACCCATCCATCCATCCACCCGTACCTCTAAACGGTTGTGTACATTTTGGATACGGGTGTTACATTAGGGAAAACTTCAAGAGTAATTTAAATGATGCATTCGGGTTGTACGTGAAACTGCGTGGGTGCTCAGTCAAATAAAACACGAGAAGTGTACAGCTTCAGGCAGGGAGAGAAAGAAAAAAAATCAATATTGTAACACACATCCCTCGTTCGTTCCACCGGATCAGGGGCATCATCACATCACAATGAACACCCACAGCTTTAGGCTTTAGTGTAGTATAGTGGCACACAAACTTTAAATAAAAAAACAATGACAGCCAAAGAACCACACGTAATAATGACTATGATGAGAGATGAAAACGTGGTGGATTTGCTGGAGATTTGGAAAATATATACATACAAACTGACAAGACAAGGAACACAAGTAACGAAAGGTTTTTTTGATTCAAAATGAAAAGATACCTCAAATCTGATCCCTTATCTTCTGCTGACAGAGAGCTTGCTTCCTTGCTCGTCGTCCCCGTCTACTTTCTTCGTTGGTATAAAAACTAACGAATTTTCCCCCTTCCACACTTGCTAGTTACTTACAATACATTCAAATTAAGACTAGAGACGCACTAGGGCACTTCAAATATGAAAATTTTGTTTTTATCCCTTCCTCTGCGAAATAATATCTCACGAAAAACAGGCTCCGATTTTTAGTTCTATCAAACGAATCAAAGTTGACTTGAGGACAGGAAATGCTTCACGTCGTCTTCTCTCAAAAAAATCATTTTTGACTGAGAGACACTTGAGTACCTTCTCGTCAAATGAGGATATATATTCAAATGTGAAGGCACAATTTTTTTTTCACCAGAACCACGTTGAATAAAGAAGTTGCTGTCGACGAAGAGAGGAGAGGAAGTTTACAAAAGAAAATTTGAAAAAAAGTCCTCGAACCATGAATGTATTCGGAGGAAATTACGACAGAGTGACATTTAGATTTTCATGGATGAAATCAGCAAAGAGACAAGAGCACAAAGTGATGATGTGATTCGGCGGAGTAGTTTCTCTATGTAAATTTGAAGTTGAAATGGGTAAAAAATGAGGAAAATATAAACTAACGCTGAAAACGGCCTAGTGAATGGGATGCCGCTGTGTCGACTTTAAAAAATGGTTCTCATCAGTTACACCAAAAGGAATGTATAGAGCTTCAATTGAAAACGTGTGCTATTGAGCAAACACTTTTGCACTCCGCCAATACAAATGAGCACTCGGATGAATTAGACCTGATCAGATCAAATAGCAACAAAAATTCATTGCATATATATATGTTTATCACTCAAAAAAGGAAGATGCACACACAGGCTTTGCCGAGATGCCGATGTAGACTCTCTGCCTGCTTCTATGTGTACGTTAAAAGCAAGTCCACTTTTGATGTATGCGGTAGTAGTAATACGCACCATATCTCAATAGAACATTCTAGTTAGCACCATTTTACGTGTTTATAAAGTTGTAACAACACATCTGCAGCAGTACTACTAAATAAATCAATGATTTATTTCGCACAGACTACTGACTACACACAGGAAATCACGGATAACCCATATTTATTATATGTCTGTTAAAACCCAGTCAACTGAGTTATGAGTCGTTTTCACATTCTTCTTGCGCGAATTTGTGATGAGCCAGAGAAACGCCCATTTCTCAAATATGACTTAACGCGCAAAGTGAAAAAGAAAAAGAATTGGCCATTTTCCTCACTAATTTGAATTAATTACATGGTTGAACCAAAAGGTTATAACCTTAAAATTCTTGATGGATTTTCAAACTTCACTCGCCACTGCACTGCCCAGAGAAACAATGTGCAAGCCCTTGTTTGAAAATGTTTTTAAAAAATCATGCATCCACAGTGTAAATAAATGGTGGCGATGATGAACATTTAAACGCAGGATCGGGAAGGAGAACGGTAATAATAAACAAGTGTAAAAGGGTTTTACTAACAACCTCCTCCTATTTACATTAGCTTCAATGAATGAATCAGCTCTCGCGGTTCTCATTATTATAATGTTATGTAGCACACGCTCCGCTCATGTATGCATACATCCCTTTAAGCATACACACATAACATAGATGATAACACTATAGTTATAACACATAAAAAAAGAACACGAAGACAAGATCAATTTTTTCCCTTCGGGTTAATCCCCGACCATAATCCACCTTTAGAGGCCATATACCATACCGCTAGAGCGAATGCTACAAAGTTTGCATTGCCTAGTTCTGCTGTCTGTCCGAAATCTGAGACATCTTAAAAGTAAAAAGAGGCTTTGCAGTCCACGCGCGGCATCCCTACAGCTCTAAGGATAAAGTATGGTAGAGAAAATAGTACCTAAAAAATAAGGTGGGTCTGTCTTGTGCAAAGTTATAGTGATGGTACATGGTCCTTAAGCAATCAAACACCTGAGCACAATTGTATTAAATGCCTGAATGGCTGAAACACATGCATGTTTTATCATTGTATACTACATACTCCACAAATAAATGTATTATGATGTGTGATATGTGTACTTCCTTCGCTCATTCTTAAAGAAAATACATATCATCGGATTGCTAATATGAAGATAGAAAAGTAACGGGAGTCCTTTTTTTCGCACAACACAACATCAATTCCATCCAACTTGGCAGTTGCCTGATACGAAGCGAGAGGATAGCAAGAGAAGACACAGGCAATAGTAATAACAAGAACAAGAACGAAGTAGACTCTATTTTTTTATCTTGCAAAGTTTCCTTTGCTGAGCTCAGCTCACTACCTTTCTCAATGAGCGATAAACCTCTTAACCGACTGCCCATTGGGAAATATTGGCTAAAACCATATATGATATTTCATGTATATAGTATATATATTATTATTATTATTATATTTGTATGATACATATTGCATGTATTTACCACAGATGCTCTCATTGTTGCAAATGCATATGTACACTACATGACTATTATATTGTTATTAGTATTATAAATGCACATATATTAGAAGTATAACAGTGAATCCCTAATATACGTTTGGTTGGTTTAGAAGTATATGCATGATTTGTTGTTATGAGGTTGATGTTTGGTAGGCGGAATTAGTAATGCACTCTTGTCGCACCATCTCATCATGATGCATGCATAATAAATTGCAACTGGCACGGCATCATCTACCCGTCACAAAAAAAACACTACAATTCACACATTCAGTGAGGAACACAGACTCAAAAAGTGACCATGACATATCAACCTCAAGCCGTGAAACGTATCTTGTCAAGCAGTGAAGTGCATTCCTTGTAACAGTACCATGGACTCTTGGTGGCTAGTGCTAGCATACACCAACTGTTGTTCCTGATGTATCATTATATAAAAGAGCCCAGCCTGTCAAAGTTTTTTCTCTAGTTCCCCTCTAGTTGGTTAGGACAATGAAATCACAGCTAAAAATCATGTTGAACACACTTGAATAACAAAAAAAAATCGCCAATCTTGAACCATGTCCTGTCTACACGAATACACATGTTTGTTACATCCGCACAGAGACGAATGACTGCTTCGTATCTGCACCATTACGGTTTAGTGGATACTGTTAAGTTAAGCTCAGAGATTAGACTTTTATATCGTCCATTCCATTTTTACCTCCACATTATTTTGCTAAGATTTTGTTCGGATATGTGGATACTGTCACATAATCTAACTGAAATCACTAGTAGTGGTCATGTGACTCTATATAGTCCCTTGTTGATGATAACAGGGTGACGCTGACGGGATGAGTCCTTTTGCTACGTGGGTATCGCGAAAGAAAATTCTCATGGTCAGCAACTTTAGATTGTATTTTTTACGTTTTACGAAAGTCAAGTAGTTATCTTTAAAATGGTAGACTTGATTTCATAAGTAAAAGGGATCTGCTATCACAATGTGTGATGTAAAAGAATCCCGGTTGCATTGTACGCTGTTGACGCTTGTGACAAATCCGAAAAGTGGCAATTCACTTAACTATTTTGATAATCCTATCATTTCAATCAGGAAGTCGTCTTGCTCCGAGCGATTGTGCGCTTGTGATGGTGCCAGCATAAAAATGAAGTTATGATAAGTAAGTGCTCATCTCATCATGATAATTATATGTTCATTGCTTACTGATAATATGCAATAATAACAAGAGCGATGAGCGATATAAGCCTCAAATCAGCCCAGCTCTGGGTGGTAATGGGGAAGAGAAACCTAATTTAAAAATGAGAGATACTCGCAAGATTACACATAATTTCCCCGAGTGAGCAATTTTTTCGCTGACAGTTCAGCAATTCCACTTAAAATATTTATGGACCTGAGAGACTTGTTATTTCGTAGTAATTTTGCAGCTGGTTACCTTTCGGATGAGAATTTAGCTGAAATCCCCACCCTACTAACGCTAGGCACGTGCGAGTCAGCAGCTGAAGAAAAAACCACAATTGTATTTTGTAATTTTCCAGTCTCTCTACAAAATTCTTCGGATCTCTCGCGATTTCATTTATAAATGCGGAGGTGGAAGAACGGAGCGGAGGAATAAAACGAATGAAGGAACAAGGATTGTGCGTTCGCCTCTGCCTGCCTACACGTGCACCTAATTGAGTTTATCCTTTCGCAGTCGTTCGTTCGCTTCCTCATACCTTCGTCGCAGAGATAATTCATTTTTGCGAGTCGACAAACTTGAGGCAATCTACTCCCAGCAGTTAATCTAATTACCGTTTAATTTTCATCCCATTCCGAATAACACAAACAGACCTCAGTCAGACCAACTGGATTTCACGCAGCATTGACATTTCTTCAATCCAACATCCAACCAACCCACCCCACCCTACGCATATGTCAACCATCTCATCTCCTCTCGTGTAAATGAGATTAAAGATGATTATTTTCTCAGATTTTCACTTAGCATTCCAAAATGACAATTCAACATCATTTCCGCGTGCTTTCACAAGCAACACACTTGCTTACCATCCAAACCTTAAGCTTACTTAACAGGCAATACTATACGCACATTTAACGTTTGATCATTTTCCCCAGTTCCTCCACTGTGTTAGTTGCGATGTACGCATCCCTACGCCAGATAGAATATTTTTGCCCAACCGGCCTACTAATTTGCAAGAAAGGTTACCTTCTTCATCTAGCTTTATGTAAGGTCACCAAAAGCTGTGCTAATCCCATTCTAAAATCGTGGTGTCCTTCTTCCGTTGTGGCTGCTATCACAAATCGAAATTCTCCCGTGCCTCGAAAATGTGAAATGTCTACAAGTATACGGAATAACTGGAATGCTGAATTCATAGTTGTCAGACGAATACAAAATGCAAATATTAAGAATTTAACCTAAACGCTCCCAGTGGACTCGTTGCCACATAAGTTCCCGTCTGCTAAACGTGTTATTTGTGCAAATGCGTGTGAGCCTACAGCACCTACGGCGACCCTTTATGCACACAAAGTTCAAGACAAATGAAACACCTGGCTTACTTTGTTGTTGGCAGCATTGTGAGGAAACAGCCAAGAACTCCTTCCTGGATTCAACTGTTTACTCTCCATCACCCCGTCGTCGACCTGTCCCTCCTGACCAATATTGGATTCCAGCATGCTCACAACCGTAACAATTACTGGATTATTCTCCATATTGTTTCTCCCAGAGCAAATAACAACTCTGGTTACTTTTACAAACAACTAGTCTGCTAACACAAGAAACTAATATTCCTTGCCAAACACAAGAAATCCCCTTAATTCCCACTTCTCCTGTACGTGTGCACGCTGCTTTGCTTCAGAAACTGATGATGGTTACTCCCACTCTGCATAGTAATGTGTAGTGTAGGGACACGCTCACGCTCAAATTCGAACTGAAGCCAAATTGTCGGAAAAATGTGATTATATAAAACTCTGATAATTATTAAATGACGGTATGAAGACAATTGCAGAAACGAACGACTGTTGAGTTTAATTCTTTGACCGTCTATCTCAGGATAAATCTTTATGTCACTACTATTCAGAAACAGAAACATAATACTCGTATGTAACTCATACAGCACATTATAGCGCCGCGTTGAGCACCAGCGTCATTCTCACTTTCCCTCGAACAGTCACACAACAAAACTCACACTTTTCCGACTTACATCACAGCAATAAATAAAACTGGCTTAGTTATTATTGTATTATATAAATACGACACTCAGTCGACGAGAGCACTCTATCTCTCGAAATATATTCAAAGAAACTTCCTCTGATTTTGCAATTAGCACTAAACACAATACCTTTTCTCTCTAGAATGGCAGTGTGCTCAAGAAAAACGAACCCCGTCAGAAAGGAATCACGACAAATATCCCTTGAATACGCTGATTTCTTCTATTTTATATAGCGTCAGCTTCAGCACAGATATAGTATTCGTGAAAAAAGAAAGAAATGTCTACTACTCTCCTTTATGACATCTTAACCACTAAGCAGCTTCACTCCTCTTGTGGACAATCCAAACAAATTGGTATTTCAACGAGACAACAAAAATTGTTAAAAAAAATGTCGTGATTGGATTTGTGATTTTTTTCTTGCATGCAGGGAGCAGCAAAATGAAATATGAGGCAACTAAACCAAATTACTTCGTTAATAAAGATAAACCAAACTAAAAAAAAGGTATGCAGTCTACTATATGTTATCATCAACAAACCAAGATATATAAATTCACTTTACTAATTGCACGCTAGGTAAACACTGTTTGACGACAGTTTGGCCACAATAATCATCATTAGCATCGACGTCCCATCCACGTCCACTAACAGCTACGTGTATTCTCACACACAAGAGCACATCAAAATGCATAAAAAAGCTTAAGGGAAATGAAATAGCTATATATAAAATATGCATAAGATTACAATATTATTATTACAATGCAAACGTGTTTTTACGAAAGAAAAAGTACATCATTTTAAAGTGATGTCATCAAGCAAAAAACGCAAGTACCTATAGTAGGTTAGGTTATATGCATATATACAAGATACCCCTTGATAACTTCATTCTGGGCTGGGGATATATAGCATGCATAATAATTTGCAAGCTAAAATGTTTAAGTTTATCGTAGACAATAACTAAATATGGATAAAAAAAAGATTAGGGTCGTGAGTCGTGTAGATAGCGGCTTTTGTAATTTTTGTAATGTTCTCCTCATACATTACATTCCATTGCGTTTATATTTCTGTGAATTAAATGCGTACAACTTTAGCTCATTACATCTTTGCTGCTGCTCCTTTTTATTTTTTTTATAGCGTGGTATTACAGGCCTGCATCCTTTCATAAAAATTGACTAACAACTATCCTTCCCACACACGCTGTGCTGCTGCTCCTGAGCTGAGCTCTTTGTTCATGAAATGCATTTTGAGTGACACATTTGCAGGGGTCCTCCTGCATCAAGTTCGATTCTCGAGTTTGACTTAAATAAGCCACGCGTCCAAATTATTCTTAGCAGAGTTGGCCCTGTTACGTGAATGTTTACGAGATGTACAAGAGTTTTTGCAAGAGTGCCAGTCGCTTTTTTGGTTTCTTCACAACTTCACAAGTTTAATTATACACGGAGGCAAATACACATAAGCACGTCGTGTGCCTACCTACTGTCTACAAATAGCGTGCTTAATGAAAACCCTGTCAAACGTGAATTAGACAACTCCTCCTTACTTTTTGTAGTAGTAGTTTGTAGTAGCATTGAGGAAACTCGTGGCATCAACGGTCTTCGTCGTTTTCATTACAAAAACAGTATAGGTATATGGATGAAAAGCTGATGCTTTATTGTGATTAATTATTCCCGAGATAAGATGAAAAGGCCTATTTATTCACCAAACCTTGGTAATACTAAAGTTTGAGGAATGGATCGAGTGAGTGCCGCGCGCAGTGATATTGATAGCAAAACTGTAGCGGTTTATCAATCACGTCAGCGATAAAATATGAAGCATTGTCAGAAGTCATTTTTTATGGTTGTGCTGTTGTGTACATAATACATACGAAATTGCACAGGTTAGCCAAAGAAGACCGTATGTGCAAAAAAAAAAAAACGTACGAGCGTTTTAGCGAAATACGTATATATTATGGTGTTCACGCCCTTATTTCCTGTGACTGATTTTTATGGTAAAGAAGGTTTCAACGGAAATCCTTTTACTTTTTCCATATGTTACCAACCATCATCATCCTGCCTCAACCAAGCACCCAAGACACAAAAGGATTTTATTTGCATATCCGATATGTGTACACACGACACAAAAGAAGAAATATGAGCATGAGGCGACACGAATACAATGCGTGGAAGTAATATGCATAAAAAACCGCACCAAGCCCATACTAATAATATATTTAGTTTTACCCGCTCGTTAGTTAATAATACGGACGAGGGAACATAAATAACACGAGCCTTGTTGATGTTTACATTTTCAGAAAATTGTAAAGCAAGCCATGAACTAGGTGTTTTTTCAATGTAAAATTGCGAGTTTCTTTGCAAATATAACATACACATAATTTGTTGCAATATAAAGTGTGCTATGCAAACAATGCAATTTTTCTTTGTTGTTGTGCAAAATTCAAACTCTAAAAAATACCTCAAAGGTGCACTTGGTTGTACTAAAAGTGCAAGTAATCATCTCTCCTATTATTTCTACACCCAGATGCATGCATACCTGCCTAGCTAGCCCCAGCCGCTAATGAATGGGGTAGTAAAGACAGACAAAACTTGGATTTAATCCAAAACTTATCCTGCTAACAATAACATGTAAAAAATGAAACATGCCCATGCTCAACTAACTGCACTATATTATGGTACTAGAGAGAATGAGTAATGTGTAATACTTTCTTTAAACTACTACAGACGACCTGTGTGTACTCTTGTGTATAAGCCGCGGCAGTAGAAAAGAGAAAAATAAATTAAAGAGCGTGCCCTTTGCGCTGCACCTATCTTGCTTGCAGTTTAGAAGATGAACATAATTTTTGTAAGTGAATGAACCTCTTTCGCTTTCGATATCACTCGACAACCTATCTACCTGCAGAACCCAAGTTGGGCCTACAAGCAAGGCTAATCAAATCTATTAAAAATGATAATAAATAAGTATATTTGTGGCCAAAAACTGCCACACTCGTGTGGTGCCTAATGCCTCCGCGTATTTTGTATGTCTTTTTGTACCATTTTTTAAAAACAATAATCCCAGCCCAGACAAGATGGTTACATATTACGAGTCAGCGTCACAGGCAACTTATTGTCATTGACAAGAACTGCTTTCCGGTGCTAAAGTTTTCTCCATACATCTTTTACATTTAAGTAGGTTAGAGTTTACGTGCTAGCTTACACAATCATGGCCAAGGCAAAACATTTATCAAATGGGACAATGCTGTGGTAAAAAAAATATCTATTTTTTCGAGGTTGAGCCATCCGGTATGTGAGCATATGTGTACATGCGTATGAACATAACATGACACAACTCACGACGACGACACGACTACCTATTTCCTCCACATAGAAATTTCCTTCATGGGCAACGCATTTTTGTAGACAGTCTGAAAAGGTCAGGAAGTCTTGTAAACCTCAAAACTTGATGATTTATGCCCCTATTGTGGGTAAATTTTGAGAAACTCCCAATCTCTGTAATCGAATACTATTTATTATCGCCAAGGATCAATATGCTTCCAGCAGAATTCTTCAATTTCTTATTTTTTTCGATTCCGAAGAAGGAAAAACTCTTGCGAGCTACTGAGCTACATGATAAGAATTTCATAACTTGGGGAAAAACCAGTTGGGTTTGTGTCCAACTCAGATCCAATTTACGAGGCACCATCTGGATCCCCGCATCCAATTTCATTGATTTGCACAGAGATGCCTGCTATACCTCCGCCGTTTTGCGTGAGGATTTAGATAAGCCATTTGCTCCGGGACTTATCCTTCATAACCGAAATTCTGGTATTTTTGCACAGAAATGTGTGTAGGGTAATATAATATGTATTTTTCATTTTCATGTAAGAGTGTTTCTGAGAACACGAGTGAGAACCGACCGACCCAGCCTCTTTCTCCAGCTCATATAATGTATGTACTGAATTTTAAGTGAAAATGTGTATAATATAATGAATATATGTACATCATGCTTCGCCTAAGCACATCATGAAATGAATGCATGTATATATATAGACTACGGCGGAAACTGGATAAAATGCTCATCCAATTTTCCCATTTTCGAGCGAAAAAAGAAGTGGTAAGGAAATGTGATCATACCCAAGCGACTTCTTCCCGGTAAGGCAATCCATGAAGATCGCACATCCATGCGTACTGCGTGGAAAATCCGCCACAAGGCCCAGACCCAGAACCACTTCCACTGCCTAAGTGATGGTATGGATTTAGTAACGAGCCGGAAAGAGATCTCTCACCAAGCATTAAATTAGACGATGATCCACTGCTCGTTGAACTTAAATTTAACTGTACATTGACTAAATTTACGCCACTCGAAGTGGCAATCACATTTTCCTCTAGGGATGATGTACTCTTAGACTTGGGGTATGGCACTGGTGTTGAATTTGTAGATGTTAGGCCTGTCATACTCCCACCACTCCCACTTCCACTGCTCGTACTTGCCCCGTCAAATGTCAAGTCAAGGTGCTGAAGTCGGTTGGCAGGAACCACGTCAATTCGCCTCACTATGTTACTATTTCATAAAAAAAATATATAAGTTTTTTTTCAATGATTCCAACCCCAAGAATTCTTGAAATACTTGGGATGTAAGTGGAAAAGAAAAAATCAAAAGTATGTGGGGAATTCTTGGAGAAATATTATTGCTCTTCTTCCAGAATGGGAAGTCAAGAATTTGGTGAAAGAACTTACTATAAAGGGATTCCTGGAAATGTTTCGCTTAATGCTGTTATCAATGTGACTATCATCTTGTCTATCATATCCACCTTATCTTGATCAGGTATCAGAAAACTGTGACTCTTATCGTTGGCAGTCAGAACCAGCTGAAATTATATACGAAATTGGATAAACGGTTAGTCAACTTTGGAAACCAATGGCTAGGAAAATCATTTAAAAAGGGTTTGTCTAACAAGAAGAATCAACCATGCACAATGTTACATTATTATATTTTCTTGGATTTGTCCGCAAGGGGAAAGAAGCCATATACTTTTATTGGACTTGCATGATGTAAAGAAATCATAGTATACATATAAATACGGTTAATGGGGAATCCTTGGCTAGCGATTAGTGGCAAAGCAAAGCTATAAGGATACTTGAAAGTCTTTTCTTATGTCATGCAAATCATCAATAAAAAATTCTTAAGTTGCCCAACAAAGCAATAAAGAAGCCGTATGATTTTTTACACGGTTTCCCCGAAAACGACATGAAACGTACCTGATTTGGCTTCTTGCTTTCCACCGCCTGGATTTCCAGGTAGTGAAAGTGAAAATCGATCTGGAAAAAAACAAAAAAGAAATATTGACATTATTATGGCTATGTGCATACAAAAACCTTTTGAAACTTGAGGGAATTACAAGTTTAAGGATTTTCTGGGGTTTCTGCCCTGACAAACAAACATATTTTTCTAGTTCACGCAGCATGATGCCAAGTCAGTGGGTAAGTGTATCACACACAAACACAATCACTGTAATCATGCATACCCACTTCGTCGTACTTATAATTATAGGCGTAACCTCAGACTCGTCTATAACAAGGAATTTGTGGGTGGATATATGAGAAAATTCTTGGGAGGAGTGAAAGTACAAATCTTTTGTAGTCTGGCACGTGCTTCAATGTCAATTTAATGATCTATCATTAACTCCTTGCTTGCTGCTTTGCGGCATACGCATTTCGTACATCTTAATTCCTCGCTGGTGACGGTAGTAGCAATGTAAGTGAGAAAAGAGGTTTCAAAAGCAGAAGCAGAGGATATTTCAACTAAGGTCTATATCCATATATCCGTCAGTTTTAAGGCTGAAGCCCACTTATCATTATTATATCCTCTCCATAATAATTTTTAGGTTTATGAACGTCCTTCCTAGTACAACTACTGTCAATAAATGATGAAAACTAAAAGCAAGACTAAATGTGGAAAGTAGACCCATTATGCTTTCTCTTTCTCCACTTTTAGCAGCAGTAGAGCACAATGAATTTCTCATTTTCTGGTAAATAGCCTCCTGCTCGCTCCTGATAGGTATATGTCAGCCAGCGCCAGCACACTGGGCAGAACTCTTCTGCAGCGAGAAAAGAACTTAACTCACTCTCAACTCTCATGTGCTCAGTCTGCATGAAACGGAAGTCACGGGAAAGTAACTGATGGAATGTACGTGTTCAAAAAATATTGTGTTATTGAAGGTACCGGAGTTGCTCTTAGCTTGAAATGCAGAAGTAGTATATTAGGACATAAAACAATGGGAAAGTGAAGTACACTCACGTACACGTGCCGAGAAATGTGCGAGTTTTCCCTTTCAGTCAATTCCCTAATGTATATACATCAAAATGTAAACCAAAATGCGTACCCAATTACATTTTCTTCCACAAATACCCGCAACATAAATACTCCCTTGTTCTGCGTATGAGTGAATCAATTTGGGGCTTTCCACAAAGTATTAATATTACATAAATAATCCGACCAACTTACCCGTGGAGGAACCTTCAAACAGAAGAATCGACATGGGCAGAGCACCTGCAAAGAAAATGCAAACAATTTAACAACTCATATTGATACGCCTAGTACGAAAGTCAACACAGTTGAAGTATTTCAAAGAAGCCATTCCTGTCAAAATTTTGCTGAAAGCTGTCTCCGCCATATTACAATTCATTCTCTAGACTAAACATAAATATATGAATAGTGCCTATTTTGAATCAAAAACAGATAAATAACGCTTCTGAATGGCTAGCAGTTTTAGATTTTGGGAACACTCATTTCGTCCTCTTCAAACTTGGAATGGGCTCATAACTGTTCAGTTATCGTATCTCATAAGTAAGAAGCGTAAAATGTCATTCAGCGCGTGTATGCTTGCTAGAGTACAACACATTACATTTCCATCAACCGTCAGTTCCAGCTATCAACGTCAACCTAGTCTCAACTTTCTGTACGATTTGGAATAGTAACTCGAGAAAAGTTTGTTTTCCCGTCAGGACAAGCTCAGTCAGCATAAAAGTTCGTCGTTGCTTAACCTAGAAAGAAAGAATCAAACCCGCATTTCTAACAAATCCTAGCTGAAAGAAGAGCAACCAAACACCTACCTATATAGTATTTAAAACATTTTGAGTACATAAACTATATCAGCTATACGCGGAGACAGTAGAGACGGAAGTGGACTTATAGCCTAACGCTTCGTAGGTATTCATAGAAAACGACGACGGCAGGTTTAGCGTTTAAGTATCTGAACAAATAGACGAGAGGATTTGTATTATTTGCTCTGGCATCCTTACCAAAATCCTGTTCTCCGTTTTGTCACCTTTCGATTCCATCTTCACAGCACATTTTAGCAAAATCCGCACGTGCTTTCCCAGCAACGTTTTTATTCCCTCTGTGGAAAAAACCAGAACAAAAAAAATGTCTGAGAAAAGTAATTTTTACGCTTCAGAGAGAATGTTTTAAATACACGTTTGCATGTTTGCGTTTTTTCTCTCTCTCATGCCCTCCGTGAGTTTTTTTTCTTTTGACGTGACATCGCATTAAACACATGAAACAAACAACATCGCAAACCAGCTGCACACTGGAAAATATTAATGCCCATCGTGCCGGGATATAAAAGATATTACGTTTTTCTTATTTATAGACTGTTTTTTGATGTTTCTTCAATTCAATTTCGCTTGAAGCAGTAGTGAGAGCTCCTTTTTTGCATTCTTGGAAGCTCCGATCATTTTTTCTAATATTTTTTTCTGCAATAATAATAATGCGCTGCATTGATACTGGAGTGCTGTTGCCAGTGTTGGTGGATTTTTAATAAGATGCGAAATGGGTTCGTTTTCTCCTCCATCCAAAAAAAGGAAAAAACGCTGAGCCCTTTTTCGGTTTAATTTTGGCTGCCTGTACTAAAAAAGTAGTTTTGCCGTGGAGTTCCTTGATCTTAATATATAGTTCTTCCGTACATGGCAAGAACAGGACGCATGACGCATTTTGTAGAAGTATCCCAGTATATGCTTATGTATAATGTAATATTTTTCAATGTTCGCTCCTTTAGGTATCTCTAACACGGTATACGACTATTGTTGCTAAATTATTAATACGTGTGCCCTATTGCGGAAGTAGAATGGAAGCAAAACACGAACTTACTCTACTCCCCATGGGAAATCCATAAGTTACACGCATTTTTTACCCAAGAACTGTGAAAAATCCCCAAGTTATCGTATCGTCGTAGCTATTTATACAATTGATTAACATTTTACGGCAGCACACGTTATTAATGAGGATTGCTAATACTGCGTGTAAGTCTGATTTTTATTGGAAATATAAATTGAATGCAAATGACGTGTATACCATGTCATTGTAATTGGTTCCGCAGAAATTCATTTCCGAACGATGATGGTGGTGGTGGTATACTAAAAATATGTGTAACGCTGAAAATGTGATGATTGAAAAAGTGCAGACGGTAATGATTAAGTGTGCTATTAATATAAACACTGAAATTATATAGCAATCTGGTATATTTTACACAATTTTTTATGGCAGACTAGCCTTATTTGAAATATTGAATATTTAAAATAACAACTGAATTTGCAGAACTTACCACTTATTTCCTTCGTCATCATTCCTTGATTTCCACTTGACATCTTCTTCCTCATTAGCCCTGATTTAAACTTTGCAAATTAACACACACACACACACAACTCGTTCGTATTTCCAAGAAGAACAGGATACTTTTATTCCTGAACTTCTCAGAAGTGCTCTTGACCAACCAGCCAACGACAGTAAACACACTTGCACTTGCAAATCTGATAGGGAAAACACTCGGCCCACGGGCGACTGCGAGTGTTCACTACATTAAAAATAAATTACATTTAAAACACACTCTTCGATGTAATACTGATCAGTCCAGGCTTGCTAAAAATGTACTGTTGTTTACAGTTCCTAATACTTATCAGTTTATTTCGAGTCATTAATTATGTGTTGACATTTGCGTATCCAGAGAGAGTGGGCTCAACACTTGGAAAATCGAACACGAGAATGAATGCCCGTTTCTGCTAGACGAAGTACCATCGAACACTACTGGCATGTGTTTGGTATTTCCTCTTGAGCTTCTTGTGGTATGTACACAGGTATTGGAGGAATCAAATACAACCGAAAATCGGTTCATTGACATTTGTCCAGTGTATAGAATGGAGGGCTCTCTCACACAACTGTTCCGAAACACGCGCAACTACAACATGCTCGCGCGTTCCATACACTCCAGATTAGAATTCGTATTGAGCACAAACACGACCAGTCTCTTGTCAAAATGTAAACTTTCCTTTCCGTCAATACACTTGAATTTTTTTTGGACTAACAAGGGCTCCACGAGCATGCACTCCACGAGCATCCAAGAGAATTTAACCACCTCATTAATTTATAGTGAGGAATGCCGGAACTCAACTTGAGGTTTTGCATGGCATTTTCGGGGTGACGAAGTGCACAAAATTGCTCCTATTCTCGGTGGTGAGCTGGTCTGGTGGTGCTCTTGATAAGCTTTTGATTTATGTTCCTTCCCCAAGTTGCTTTGTAAGGGATAATGTGATTTTACGAGAGTTGATGCTACTAAATGGCTGACTAGGAAAATCGAAATGTGTGACGAAGGCGCACACTGTCTTCACGATGATGATGATGATTTGCTACTTGCTTCACTTCATGTACTGTTGAAATCACCTTGAGGCTTGAGGCTTTGAATACACAACTTTTCCACTATCTATCGTCATGTCGTCTTCATTTCTACCCTGTGGGAATTGGTGTTGCATTCTCCCATCCTACTTCCATAATAGTGTAGCCAGTGCCACAGTTAGTTGTGAGCAGTAGTAGTAGTAGTGCAGTGGCATTACTTTATTTACTGGTTGAACAAGTGCAACAATACCTTTAGAGCAGCATAGGTATTATACCTTTAGCTAAAATGTTGATGTTAGTGCCCTGTTTTATCATCACACCGCACCACTGACATTCAAAGGTGGCTTTAGACAGTGTAACAGTAAATTCTGAAAAACTTGTTTTTATCTCTGCTGCCGCTGCCAATGCAATGCTGCTATACACCTTTGCTTTTGCTTCGTCTTTCTTTGGGCGCACACACACATTCACATTTTTACATTCCTCAGAAAGACTCTGATTTCGAGTCTTCAGATCACAATACAGGAGTTACTGGTTAAGTAGTAGTAAGAAGATAGGCCAACAATACTATCATTTTATACTTTAATGACTTCGTGACTCATTTTATGTGTGCAACTCTGGGAGAATTCCGTACAATCCCAGTAATCATGTTGAATCACTGGGAAGGAAGGAATCGACGAAGCAATTTGTATATTTACTAAATTTGCTTTCGGTTTTAGGCATTAAAATCAACGTAATGTAACTACAGAGGTATACAGCTACAACAACTGATCGCTAGACACAAATTGTCCTCCGAGTCTGAAAAAGCTATAAAATTTCAATGGGCTAAAACAAATCACCACGAGTACCTTTGTGTATAGCTTCACGATGAATATGCGAATACTATGATGTCACCCCTTCACAATTAGTCATTTTCCTGTCGTTATATGTACACAAATGAGAGAGAAGAGAGAACGTAAATACTGCAGTTGAGTTTTTATTGACGCAAAATCATGCGAGCATCATCAACGAGACGGCTGTTCTACACGAAAGATTGTTCAGGTTAAAACTGTGGATCAAACAGTCTGGGGGATGGATGGATACTTTATGCAGTCGCAAACTTTGAACTTGTTTGTTAATTTCACGGAACAAAATGTTGTTTGCTTGCACAGAAGAACGGAGTATATATTGCACTTCCTTCAGAAATAACACAATATATAGCAGTCTGCAAAATAGCCACTTTCAAAGAACACACGGGGAAGAGAGGCAGTGTTGGATATTGTTTTGTTGTCAACTGCGGTTTTGTGGTTGACACGATGTATAAAGTCCATTTAATTCCTTCGTTGCATTATTTTCTGGCTTTCTGGGAACGTGTTGCCAATTTCGTTTATTTGGAAAGACACTTTAAAAATAGATTGGGCAATGCAATGGAGTGGTAGTGGTAGGTAAAAATCCAAAAATTGTATCCCTCGTCATAAATACTGTGGGTGTTTATATAAATTTATTAGGTTGCTCCATTTATTCCAACCAATAGTCGGCTCATGTAGTAGCTTGCTTGCCCAGGAAAATTGTGACTGAAATTGAGTGATGGAAATGCCGTGTTCGTTGGAGGACACGGGAGACAGGAATAGAGAGATCACACAGATCACATATTAAATCCACCGTTTCGGTCCGAGGGTGATCTCTGGATCTGGATATACTCTGTATTACATTTGTACCCCATGCATAAAGACAAATTCAATTCAATGTAAACACAGCAGCAGCAGCAGCAGCACAAGAGTCAGCTTGTTTATATTCCCCTATCCCATATCTTTGGTGGAGCAGTAAAGAGGCAGAGAGAACACAATCGTCGTCGTCGTGTTGTAGTAATTCGTATGGCATAATATGAGTATGCATGAATGGATAATGGGTATGTATTTTTATTTAATTCACACCCGACATTTGTGTTCTTTAAAATTTACTTCCAAAGTGAGGAAAAAAGGAAAATCCCAACTTCTCTTACAGCTCTCTCGTTACAACATTTACACACACAAAACTGCTCTCTCGCACTCTTTGCAAAGTGTTTCAACCTTGAACGACCGTTCCTTCCATTGTATTTTCGCTACTGACAAGTCAGATACCCGATGTACAGCCTGAAATACTGTTTTTGTCCTGTTCTTCTAGTCTACATGTTCAAGCTCTCTCCACTTTTTTTCCCTGATACATACTATGTGTGTGTGTGTGTGTGTGTAAAATTGTGTTTACTATGATTCCACGTATGTTTCCATTCCTTCAACAGCACCAGCCAGAAAGCAGAGCTTGGGCTCACTTGGGTATATATATATATATTCCTGCTTACCTACACCAACTAAATGGTCAAAGAACAGTCTCAATCAGTCAGCATGAAAATGTGTGCAGGCAGAGTGTGTGTATATATATATATATATCATCTATGAGCTTACTCATTTCCAGTAGAGAAAAGTCACACTTGTACATTGTGTGCTTGTCGCAGAGCTTTATAGGAACATTGGTTGGGGTTCTCTTTATGAAGAGGTTCGCTCATCCTAAATTCAGTGATCTGCGCAGCTCCGCAGAAAACGATCATGTAGTATTAGGTCATGCAATGCATACATAATGGTGTAGTAGTAGATTTGTTGGAATTGGAATAGACGTTTGGTTGGAAGTGTTGGATGGATGGAGTATATGGAGTTTATGGAAGTACAAGTCCAAACGAGCGTTCCATCTCACAAACACACCAAGACAGTTGGACAAAAGTGGAGACCTTTTCCACTTGAAACGATGTGATATGATATGGGATCTTCGTTTTATATATGCAATATGAATTTGTATGTACCTTGGGAGTAAGTGGTGCTACACATTTTTTTGAAGGTCTCGATTTTACTCTACCATCATAATAATCCATTGAGTTCTTTTTTGTACGAAGGCTCTATGCCCGATACCAAGATCAATGTATGATATGCTTGAAACAATATGTGCATTTGATGATGATGCCAGAGGATGAGATCATGACTAGTCGCATTCACCGCTCACGATGTATATTATATTTGTATATACCTACTGAAACTTGATAAACAATGCAGACACATAATATGATGATGCACAGGGGTATAGGATCCTTGTATTCTGCGAATACATTTAGGAAATACTACATAATTAATACAAAGAGCTTTTCCCCATATATGGAACGAATTAAATAATGACAAAAAAGTTAGGGAGGAATTTCTCTTTATCTACTTGGCTTTGTTCGTCTTGGACGAAGCATAGGCGTCACGCTGCGCATCTTGTGGGGTTCGGTTCTCCCGTGTGACCTTCTTGTAGAGCTCACATCTTTGCCGTTTTTCCACATGAAGGACTCACTTTCATGATGATGCTTTCGTTAAGATTGTTGGGCCATGGTCATCCTTACACAACACATCCATATGAAATATGAACATGAACATTGCGCATTATCCCGTGAATCACGATACATGGCATATATGTGTGCATAAATATGTTTGCACTGGATAATTTCAAAATCATGAAATATGGCAAACAAACACATCCGATTTGTATTCACTTTGCTAAAATACCAGCAAGCTCACATCACTTTTAATCCATCCTCCAATCCACCATGCCAATATGGAGAGAAATCTGAAGTTCTCCGTTGACACAATGATATCGTATAAAGTTCGGTTTCGGCATTCCACCTGAGCATCATCATCATCACTTTATTAACTTGCGACTTGCAAAGAGCAAGTTATTAGTTTTGTCAGCGGCGTCTGTCCGTCCGTTCGTCCCTTTGTCCGTTAGTCTGTCACTGCTATATCAGCCACGCTTTTTAAGATTTTCAAAAAATTCTTTCAGCAATCAAATCATCATCAGTTTAGCTTGCATTAGGTCGAAA